>PVJX010002595.1:0-125253 GCA_004027295.1 Dolichotis patagonum | reverse complement strand
TCCTACCCCTATATCTTTGAGGTTTTTACCTACTTTGTCTTCCAGCAGTTTTAGTGTTTCTGTTTTAATATTTAGATCTTTGATCCATTTAGATTTTAGTTTAGTGTATGGTGATAGACATGGGTCTAGTTTTAGTCTTCTGCATATGGACAGCCAATTTTTCCAGCACCATTTGTTAAAGAGACTGTCGTTCTTCCAATGAGCATGTTTGGCCCCTTTATCAAAGATAAGGTGGTTGAGTGAGTTTGTGGTTGTGGTTGTATCTTCCAATCTATTCCATTGATCTTCAGGTCTGTTTTTATTCCAGTACCATGTTGATTTTATTACAGTAGCTTTGTAGTATAATTTCAAGTCAGGGATTGTAATTCCTCCTGCCTTGCCTTTGCTGCTTAGAATTGCCTTTGCTATTCTAGGTCTCTTTTGGTTCCAGATGAATTTTAGGAATGATTTCTCTAGATCTTTGAGGTATGTTAGTGGTATTTTGCTTGGGATTGAGTGGAATCTGTATAGTAATTTTGTTAGAATGACCATTTTCACCAGGATATAGTCTTCTAACATTGTTTAGGAATAACTAAGGGACTAGTCACATAGAGTGACAAGGAGTTTAATCAACAAAAGAGAAAGAACTGTTATTAAGAACTCTGTAGTGTTGCAGAATCATTTTTCTTCAGAATATATCAGTCTGAGAGAAGGCCCTAGGAACTATATCCTCTTTAACTTCTGTTTCTGACTTCAGAGGGACAGAATACATAAAATCACAAAGAAAAAAAAAGGATTGATTTAGACCATGTCTGGGATGTGGTGTTAGTATTTACTTTTTCTATCAGTTCTGGATCCTATCAATCCGTCCATCCATCCATCCACCCAAAACATCTGTGCTACAATCTTGTGTGAATGAAGAAAGTCTCTATCTCCATAGGTGTGGGTCACAGAGGATAACTGAAATTTAAAGAAAACCCTGATTCTGGATTCTGTTTATTTTCTTTCAAGTCCTAGGGTTTTGCTTCCTCAAATACACGAGTTAGAGGAATGATAATATGCATTTTTCTGAACTGGAGTACTGAATATGGGAAATGTTATTTCAACTGCTAATGAGTACTACTAGCCATTCTTCCCTCTACCTGAGACTTAGACCATCAATTTCTAAGTCACATAATCCTTTTTAGTAAGTTGATTAGAGTTCAATTAACATATCATCTGGTGGTTCTAAGGAATACTCATTTTCATTATAAGATACACATTTGAATTTCCTTGCTTGGTAATATATCTCTGTCTGTGTTAACCCTACATGTGGCAAATTTACCTGTTCCGGTCACTAATCTGGATTATCATTGTCCCTAGTGACCAGTGGCAGATACCCTGAATGACAAGCACAGTGAATCTATTTTTACATATTGACCAGATAATCAAACCTATTTCTAAAGTCATGGTAAAAGAAACAGCCAAACAATAAGGCTCTTAGGAAACCAGAGATTTTCAAATCGCCATGTTCATTACAGACTTTGAACACTAGGATATGTGCTTTCTCATGTCAAGGGGATTGAAAGACAGCAAAAAGAAACAAGATTAACTTAAAAGTCATTGTAATTCAGTCACTATAGTATGATAATGGTTCTTAGTAATTATAAAATAATACAATCCTTGCATTAACATTAAAGCAACTTTAAACTCTGTGTTCGTCGGGGAAGAACTAATTATTGTTTTGCTTTTTTCTTATGTATTCAATGGTGCAACTTTAAAATATTTAAACCTGTAATTTTTTATTGGTACTGTTTGATTTCGATTTGTTTTGGTTTGTTGTTTGTTTGTTTTCTTTCTTGCTTCAGATGTGTTGTATTTTGTTCTCTTCTACCTGGCAAATTTTGTTTTCTAGAAGAAAGATACAGCGGAGTAAGTTTATCCACAAGAAGCAACACATGGACACACATAGCTCACCATCTCACCTGACACCATGACACCATCCCAGGGAGAAGTTCATGGACTATTAAACCCGACAGCGTTCGAGCCAACACCCATAGGACTTTCCCTGTTCTCCTTCCTCAGACCATGGGGGTGGGGACACAGTTCCATCACGTAATACAGGATGACTTTAGCAAGTAACTTGCTATCCATATGCCTCAGTTTCTTCACATTTATCATACTAATCTTTTGTAATACTTTTACTTTGACAATTTGGTATGCTGCTTCACCCCACAACTTCATTAGCATACATGGTACATATTAATCTGATTATATATATATATATATATATATATATATATATATATATATACCGGGACTGAACTCATGACCTTGCACTTGCCAGGCAACTGCTTGTGATGCTAAGCTAAATCCTAGGCCCTTGCATACTATTTCTTATTGTTGCTGTTGATGTCATGTTATAGTTTTTGTATCATTAACTACCTGGAAATTTATTGGTTCTTTCCAAAGGCAATATATACATCAGTTTTCCGTCACTCTCTGCTGACAATGTGGCATCAAGAATGTGCCGTTTAACAAGTGTTGTAATTCTTCCATGAACACATGTTTCATTGAGCTGCAAACTGGTGTTCAAAAAATAGATACAGAGAAAGAGAGAAACACACAGAGACACAGAGAGCCTTTCAGTTCTTAAATGCTGGGCTTGATATCAAAGGGTGTGCATTCTTTGAAGTATACTCCAATGTCTTTCAAAAAGATTGCCAGAAAACAATTTATCACAAGTCCAAATGTATCCCAAACTGACTTGTATAAATGTAGTAAAAACTACTTGGGTACTAGTTAAGAAACTCTATTGGTACTCTATAGGAGACCAAATACAGTCTTGTCAAGACTGAAGAAGTTGTAGGAATACTGGGCTTGGATGTAATCAACTAATATAAATTTTATTTAGATTTATTTAAATCTGTCATAATTTTCCTCATTTCTGTGGTCTCTTCATTATTCAAAACACCCAGTATTCCAACTTCACCACCCTCTACCTCTCTGTACATACATGCCTTATGCATGTGTGTTTTGTGTATTCTAACATTTGCTTCAAGCAACATGCCTTACTTTTGCTTAGACTCCTTTACTCAAGGGACTCTACCTCAAGTGATAGCCAATCCCCCATTCCTTCTTCAGAAACAATGAAGAGCCCGCACACTTCAGCTTCCCATCGGAGAGAAACACTTTCCTATCTGGAAAAAATAATTACAAAGAATGATTCTGTCCTTCAGTTCAGGGGAACATCTGGTAACAAGCTGTACTGTCAACTATTCAGAAATTTATGCAGCTTTAAACATAGACCATAATAAAGTTCATAAGACATTTAACTATTAGATGAGTACCACTGGTTATTTCTGTGTCTTCCAACTCTCCAGAAAGACCTAACTCTGTGGGCATATTTTTGGCATAGATAAATACCAAGTTACAAATTTTAATTGGTCGCGTGTCATTGATCTGTGATTTTCCAAGTTTGTTTCATTCAATTAAGAATCAATTCATATCTTTTTCAATATCAAATGTCATTAATTTGCAACCAGTGAGCTTGCTAGGCCCTTACATCCTGTGTGAGCACAGTGACCAGAGTAAGAAGGGTTTTAGATTTTCAAACACTTTGTGGGCGAGACCACAGGCTCTATCCATGTAAATATAGCAGTGGAAAATGGCAGTCGATATTTCCCACGCTCCTGAAGTTCTCAACAAGATGCTAAAGAAACCAGTAGTTACCGGCCAGCATGTCCGCCTCATCCATGAACCGGCTACTAAAGAGGATCCACGGTCTGCTTTGTGCTCCTTCAGGATGTTCCGTACTCGGTGCCTTGAGAAGGGATCTAGCCCAGCAGTGGGTGCAGCCAGGAGGAAAATCTGTAGAAACATGAAAGCATCATCTACTTAGAATGGAAGCAGGCTACATAGACAGTAGCTGTAATTTCCAAAGACAGTAGTGTGGGCAACACTCTTACATCTAATAGTCTATCATATGATTTTCATCACAAAATTCTTTGCAAATAAAGAATTTTTACAATTGAATTTATGTACAAATTTAGTGTGACTTACCTGAGGATCTCCCAAAATGGCAATCCCAAAAGTTAGTTTCCTTTTCTGTCCACCACTTAAATTTTGAGCAAGGGTATCCTGAATATTCTTCATCTCCATTTCCTGCAAAACTCTTTGTACCTAAACAAAGATAACATACACCATAACTAGGCTTTTCAAAATTACTAGCGTTTTATTGTAAAGTGCAGTGGTTACATCCATGGGCCTGAGTTTGTATGCTGTCCCATGTCATTTGCTATAATTTTAAGTAAATTATTTGTCTGCTTTATATCTCAATCTCATGTATAAAATGGAGATAATATTTTCTGAGTTGTTAAGATTAAAAGATCTAGTATAGTTAAAGCTAATGGCAGTATCACAAGTTATATATGTGTTTCATACTATTATTTTGAGGTTTTATTCCCAACATTACTATATTTTTCTGCACATAGATAATTCAATGAATCAAAAAATCAGGGTAAATTAGACTAACCATATGACTAGTACTTTCACTGGATTTTATATTCTACCATATTACGTACCTCATTGTCAACTTCATGTGGCTGAATCCCTTTTAGTTTTGCAAACAGCCTGAGATTTTCTTTCGCAGTGAGGAAGTCAAATTGTACATTATTTTGGGGACAAACTCCAATGAGCTTGCTGACATTTTAGTAATCAGTCATTTCAGAAAGTTCGTTGTTACAAATAGTGACCCAACCTACAACCAGAGGATAAAAAGTCATCAGGAAAATATAGCACCCTTAATGTAAGACAATTTTATATTTTTTAAAGTTACTAAATTTGGGTGTATGATTTTATCTTCAATCGTCATATGATTGATACATTGTGATTTTTTTCCTAAATGTTAGGGACCTATTTCACCTGTGTGGTGTTTGGAAAATATGGCCACTTTTCTCTTTCTCTCATCAAAAGGGGAAGTCAATTTCTCTACCCCATGCATCTAGTATTAGCCATGTAACTTGCTTTGGGAAATGAGATTTTAACAAATATGTCCCAACCAGGGGGTGGACAGTGAGTGCTTCTCCGCCAAATTCTCCATTTTGCTGCTTAAAATTCTGAGATAGTCAATTCTAAAAATTTAAGCTTGCCTCTTATAGGAAGGAGATAGAAAGAGAGTGGGAGGGTGAAGAAGAAGAAGAAAAGAAGAAGGAGGCAGGGGGAAGATGGAGGAGAAGGGGGCAAAGGAGAAGGAGAAGAAGAGGAAAAGGAAGAGGAAGAGGAAAAGGAAAAGGAAAAGGAAGGGAGGGGAGAGAAGAGGAAGGAAGTCAACTTTGAGACAAGTCTCTTACCTTTGGTGGGAACACACAACCCAGTAAGAATGTTGATTTTCCAGCTCCACTGTGACCAAGTACTGCAGTGATCTGGCCTTCATATATGTCAAATGCTAGGTCTGGGAAGAAAGCAAGGAGGGAAGAATAGGAGGAAGGAAGGAAAGCAAAAACTTCTTACACAGACCTAGGTTTCGTAAGGAGTTTCTATAGTGTCTATGTGTTCTGACTGCACAGCCATGGTTTCTGAGACCCTAAATTCATTCATTTGTTAAATCATAATTAATACAATGACATTTTAAAATACATTTCAAAAACGTGAGAGTGAAAGAAATGAAACAGGTTTTACATGCTTAGGTTCAACAGCATTGCCAAGCATGTTAAAGTCACTTCACAACAATCTAATAAATAAAAATGGATCAGTAATAAATTATTACATAGCAAAAGTCCCATAAACCATATATATTTTGTCTCCCTTCCAAAGCAAAATACATGTAGTCTTAAAAGATACCTGTCAAGCTACATTAGAAAAAAACTTTGTGGAGCAAAGTCATTGAATGAACCTACTACTACATATTACATGGTAGTTCTTTCATGTACTTATAATTCTAAAATTACTCAAAATAAAGATAACAGTGAATTTGGATGGAAAATTAATCATGATTTGTAACCCACTTACAAGTCTAAAATAAATCTACTAATTGTTCACCAAGAGAAAAGTCAGTTTAATTAAAATCAACATTTTCATGTAAAAATATAAAATAGTGTGTTTTTACCTTTCAAAGCTTCTACACTTTTAGGCTTTCCTCTATATTCTTTTGTAAGGTTTCTGATTCTGACAAAAACAGGAAGAAAATTAAAAGTCACAACTTTTTCAGTCTGTAATTCTGAATTTGAGTGAGAGGACTGGTATTTCTTGTTTTTAGGGTACAGGAACATCTACGTTTGTCAGTTTCATTTAGTTCTTGTTAGGTGCCATAGCACTTTTGTTTTTTTTACTATTTTACCTTTAGACAAAGTCTCACTAAGTCACTAAATTTCTCAAGCTGTGCTGGAACTTATGATCCTACTGTCTCATCTCCAACGTGTTAGGATTTTAAGGATGGGCGATCAGGCCTGGCAGATTGCTGTTTTCCACATTAAAATTAATAGAGGATTTTTTTTAAAATTATCACTATGATCTCACCAAGAACAGACTGATTCCTTTGGTGTCATGGCTGTGGCTTAGGTACTGGATTCACAACCAGCCTCATGTTTGAGCTGAATCATCTCCACTGACGGGAAAGCTAGATAATGAGAGCATATAGACACCTAAAATGCCAGCGCTGTGTGTAACCACGGCAGTAAGCTGGAGATGATGTTTCCTGCTTAACCATGACCCAGAATCTCATAAGGTGGTACAGGAATGGAGACAAGAAGCAAGCCTATAAATGAGCTAGTTGGTATCATCCCATTTATGTCACTTTAAAACTAAACAAAATGTCTCATGTTACCTACCAAGAGATGATGCATGGCAAATGTTCAAAAGTACTGGATGCTATTGATTAGACGAAAAACACTATTTTAGTGGAAATTATGGCAATTATGACTAGCAGGGCACAGTATGAACTTGATTGGCTTTAACATCCACCAGGAAACTGGTGGAGCACACTTTGCAGTGTGTTTGGGTAGGCCATGCAGGTATGAGTTTGGGGGTTTACTTCTGGTCCCTTGTCCTTTCCTCTCTGGTTGTACTCTATGATGCTTCCCAGCCACCACGAAGTAAACAGCTTGCCTCACCACACCTTTTTGTCATGGTGTTTCTGTCTTTGAGCCAACTGATCATTGATAGAATCCCCAGAACCATGAATCAAATTAAGCTTCCCCTCTATTTAAGCTATAAGGGTCAAATATTGTGTCTCAGTGACAAAAAAGCTGACTACTAGAGTAATTACATATGGCTGTTAGTACAGCTATGGAATCTAAGGTACTCTTCTAGGTTGTATTCTACTAAGAAAATACATGATTCATAAAGTGATCCAATTTATGTTTGTTATTTGTCACCTATGACCTTTTACCACATAATTTGTTTCATTTTTATTGATTAAATTAATTTCTACTTCTGTTTTAATCTATTCTTTAATTCTTCCACAGAAAGATGAGATTAAGACAGCTTCTGATTTGATATGTAGCTGCAGAAAATATGAAAGAGAAACAAACCAAAGCCACTGCCCAATGCAACTTTTTGCTGCCTGAGATTAAGACTGGTTCAAACCCCAAGATGAAGAGTGTAGTGCAAACAATGGAATAGGCTAAAAAGTATAAATTAAGAAGTTGCTATCAGCAGCCAGGAGTAATTTTTAACAGCTCACAGTGGAGCTGATAACAGCAGTTCTGATAGATGAGAAAGGGACCTTGATAATTTTCTCTTCCTTATTTGCCAATAAGTGCTACTAACTCCAAACAAAATGGAAAGTTTATTGTCATGCAAAAACGCATATGACTATGAAAGGCATGTTTTCCTGAATTCTTTGCTTTCATCTTTAGGTCTTTGCTTTCTTCTTTCCTTCTCCTTTATATTCTTTGTTGAAATGATAAATAATGAGGAGAAAAAAGATTGGAAAAGGAAAATAGGTAATGTAAATGACATGGGGAGAATATGAAGCATTGAAGCAAAGGAAAAGACGACAAAGTGAAGACAAACAATAAATATAGGCAGAGTGAAGGTTTTTGTGAATTGTAGCTGCTGTCATGTGACCTCTATTAAATGTCAAGGCTGACATTATTAGTAACACTTTCTGCATTTTAAAGGCAATGAAGAACAGAGGACAATGACAGTTACAAACATGGCTAGATGAGGTTGGGCAGGAGCCAAGGAAAGGACCTAAGAAAAGATTCCGTGGCCTCAGTGTTGTCTGGAGCAGGCTTCAGGCTGAGGATAACATCCTCGCCTCCAAACCAACCATCCTCTGAATACTGCGTAATCTCTTACCTGATGGTTTCTTTCCTGTGGAATTCTGTAGACACTGGTTCAAAAGTCTCACCTGAAAACTCAAGACTCTGTTTCATTCTCAAGGGGCACATGATCAGCTGTATTTTGTTGATGCCAAAATGAGGATTTTAGGAAAAACAAAGGTGAATGTTGATGTCCATATTCATCTATGCAACATGGACAGAATTACATGGGATCAATTATGGTTTTAATTACCACATTGTCAAAAACAGTGAGTACTATCTTAAAATATTTGATGTGGACAGTAATAAAGAAAAAAAATTACTAGTTATTACTATTATATTTATATTAAAATAACTAGCTTTTTAAACAATAAGCATTTGATAAACAATACAGATTATTGAATTTTAAAGCAATATTAACAACTTTTCTAACCTCCTAATAGCTGAAAGGGAGACCCAGCATATGGGATATGTTATTATACAGTCAATAAAAAGATGAGAAGAGACTATTAACAGATAGAATGAATATTTTTGAATGAATAGAAGCAGCATAATTTAACAAAACCATGTGATAGATCTTAAGAAAGGGCAAGAACAGATATAGTGAATTCATTAAAATAGTAAGGGCAGAAAGGTACTAATGCTCCATGTATAATGTAGTAAAAATAAATTTAATGTATCTTTAAAGATGGAAGAGCAAAAAAGACATTACAGAGAACAACAAAAATAAGAATGACAGAATTCTTCCTGGTAGGGGCAATGCAAGCTGTAAAATGGAGGTTCCTGTCATGTGAGTGATTTAAAGATCATTAGCTTTAAATTATGGAAAGAAAACCAAAGACTATCCACTTGAAACTCTATACTCAGTGAATCTATGCCTTTTAAAAATGAAGGCAAAATAAGCAGCAGGAAAAAATGAGACATACAGGAAGGCATACATCAGCATTTAACAGAAATTATGTTAATAGAAAAATTGCATATTAGATTTTCTCAAATTTTATACTGAGGTGTGAGAAATGATAAACTGTAGACCACACTTTGCAAGGTCAATATCCAAAAAAAATAATTCATAAATATACATTGTATTTTTAGGGAAATCTCTTGCCTCAAATGACACTACTTAGTGAGTGGAGTGAGTGGGAAGTGTTGTAGCTGCTTGCTACAACACTTGAGAAAAAATTCAAATAAAGAATAAAAAATCTTGGGGTTGGGGAAACCAAGTAGTATCTTCCAAGAAGAAGAAAAAGATTTAAAAATTAGCAGTCTTAGGTTGCTTGAAATAAGCGTATACTATGAATAAATACTAAAATTTGAACACAAAAGCAAACATCTTTGCAATTTAACAGGAGAGACAAAAACATAGCAATGAAACATAGAAAGATACTTTTAACTATTTCTTAAAGAAATTTTTTGAGGAGACCTCAACTGTCAACAAGATTGTTGGCCACCCTTTACCCACACCTGGATGACCTCAGCAACCAAGGGGAGCCTCAGTCACCCCTCCTCTGTACCCAGAAAAACCTCAACAGCTGACGGGATCATTGGTCACCTGTTCCCTGCACTTGAAAGATCTCAGCCACCCACAGACTGTCAGAAACCCGTTCCAACACCTGCAGTATATTGGTGGGCTAGTGGGAGCCTCAGCAACCCCTCTCCTCACACAGAAGACCTTGGCCGGCCAGCAATGGTGCGATGAGTTTTTCCCTCAAGTAGAGGACCTTAGTAGATCCATGAGAGCCTCAATGAACCCTCCTCTGAGCTGTAGGACCTTGGCAAGCCAGCAGCAGTGTGAGTAAGTCCTTCTTCCATATGGAGAACCCCAGGTGGGTTGGCAAGAATGCTGATGAGGCCTCTCCTCACCTGGAGGAACCTGAAAGGGCTTACAAGAACCCTAGTGACATGACACAGTAGGGTACCAGCTGGGGTGCACACTATAGACAGGTGGATCTGGTGACCAGGAAGAGCCTGAAGCCACAGTATCAATAGTACGTAAGAGTTAGCTTATATCAATACTCTTAGGCTGGTCAGTCTGGGAAGAATGCAGGACTCACACTGCATCCTGAGAAATTCAGGTGACTGGCCTCTCCCCTAGATAGGACCCCGCAACTGGGTGAATGTCAGCCACACAGTAAGACCCTAAGACACACATGATAGACAGCTGAGACTAAAGGGATTGAAAAGACCAAAATATTAACCCAAGAGGTGAAAATGACAAAATGGAAAAGCAAAATGCAATGTCAAACTCTCAGTCTATCCAGAACAATATGGGAGACATAGAAATAGAGGACATTGGAAGTCATACACCTGAAATTTCTGAAAAGATAGAAAGTGAAATAAAGAAACAAATCCATGAGGCTATAGAGGAAATCAGATTAGAAATAATCTTTCCAGGAAAGAAACAAATGAAACATTTAATAAAGGAACTGCTCAGCATAGCTAGAAAAAACATAAATGAAAAAAGTACATAAACATGGGACAATGATGGAAACCTTGAATGAACAATACAGAAAAGAAGTAGAATGCATGAAACAAATTCAAAGAGATATTCAGGAAATTAAAAATTTCATTCAAAGTGGCAAAACTGCTTTAAAGAGACTGAAGATAGACATTCAGATCTTGAGGAAGACAGTATCATAGTTAGTGATCATGAAAGAAAAGAACTTTTAAAATAACAAGGGATTATGAAATAACAATTCAACAGATTCAAGACAATGCAAAGAAAAACATTATAACCTGATAGGTGTCAATGAAAATGGAGGACTCAAAGCAAATTACATAAAAAAAATTTGCAGAAGTAACAGCAGAAAACAAGCATGGGGAAAAGCCTTGATGTACACATAAGTGAGGCATATAGAACTCCAAACAGTCATAAACAAAATATATCTACACCCAGATGTAAAATAGTCAAGATCCCCAAAGTTCAGCTACAAACAGAATACTGAAAGCTGTTAGATAAAAGACACAGCTCACCTATCAAGGAAAGCCCTTTAGAATCATGGCCAACTTCTCAACACAAACCCTC
This sequence comes from Dolichotis patagonum, assembly GCA_004027295.1. Taxonomy (NCBI): domain Eukaryota; kingdom Metazoa; phylum Chordata; class Mammalia; order Rodentia; family Caviidae; genus Dolichotis; species Dolichotis patagonum. The sequence continues at coordinate 114,009 of PVJX010002595.1, read as the reverse complement.
AAGTCAAGATGAGCTTGTTGTGAAGTATTTCAGGCCTTGAAAGGAAACAACTTTCAACCCAGATTGATGAACCCTGCAAAACTTTATATTCTTTCGTGACAACTGAAGAAGTTCATGTCCACCAAACCAACCCTAGAAAGAGTACTGAAAGACATACCATATAGAGACAAAAATGACCCCAATTCCCAGAAAAACAAAAGAAAGAAACATCATTAAACAAGGGGGGAAAGCAAGGAACCATCAACAGGAAAATAACACAACAAAAATAACCCAGTGTTAATCAGTTATAACCATGAATGCAAATGACTTCAGTTCACCAGTTAAAACAAATAGATTGGCAGAATGTATCAAGAAGCAGGATCCAACAACATGCTGCATGCAAGAAACACATCTGACTCAAAAGGAAACTCATAGACTAAAAGTCAAAGGATGGAAAACAATATTCTATGCCATAGGGACATAGAAAAAAGCAGGGATAGCTATTATGTTTGCAGACAAAGTGAACTTCAAACCTAAAATGATCAAAAGAGATAAAGAAGGTCACTACATACTTGTTAGGGTAACAATTCAAAAAGAAGAGACAATAGTCATATATGCACCAAATATAGGCACACCCAACTATATAAGACAAATATTAATAGACATGAAAAACCAAGTACTCAATAACACAGTTGTAACAGGGGACTTTAATACCCTATTGTCACAAAGATAGGTCAACTAGACAAAAAGTCAGCAAAGAAAAAACAGAACTGAATCAAACCATGAACAAATGGACTTACTAGATGTTTACAGAATGTTGCATTCTACAATATCAGAATATACATTCTTCTCAGCTGCACATGGGACATTCTCCAAAATAGACCACATATTAGCCCACAGAACATGATTAAGTAAATGCAAAGGGACTGAAATTACCCCATGTATATTATATGAAGATAGTGCACTAAAATTGAAAATTACTGGCAAAAGAAACTGCAAAATCTACATAAACACATGAAAATTAATCAACACCCTCCTGAACAAATAATGGGTCACAAATGAAATTAAAGAAGAAATTAAACAATATATACAATTCAGTGAAAATGCAGATACAACATACTGGAACCTGTGGGGTGCAATGAAAACAGTCATAAGAAGGAAATATGTAGCAATGAATTGTCATATCAGGAAAACAGAATGAAAACAAATAAACAATGTAATGCTGCACCTCATGTTTTTAGAAAAAGAAGAGCAAGTCAAGTCCAAAGCTCATAGAAGGGAGGAAATTATAAAGATCAGAGCAGAAATTAATGCAACTGAGACTAAGAAAACAATGTATCAGAGTTGGTTCTTTGAAAGATAAACAAAATTGATAAATCACTAGACAGATTTATCAAGAAAATGAAAGAAAAATCTAAACTTCATGCAATGAGTAATGAAAAGAGTGAAATTACTACGGATCCTATGGAAATTCAGATCATGAACACCTACTTTGAAAATCTTTACTCACATAGGCTAGAAAACACAGAGGGAATGGAGAAGAAAGGATGTCCACCATCACCACTCCTATTCAATATAGTTCTGGAAGTATTAGCCAGAGCAGTAAGACAAGAGAGAGAAATAAAAGCAATAAGAATAGGAAAGGAAGAAGTTAAATTATCATTACTTGTAGAAGACATGATATTCTACATAGAAGACCCCCCAAAACAGACTTCTACACTTAATAAGCAAATTCAGCATTGTAGGTGGATATAAAGTCAACACTCAAAAAACAATACCATACATGTACACAAAAAACAAACTCACTGAGAGAGAAATTACGGAAATAACACCTTTCACAATAGCATCCAAAATGTGAAATACTTAGGAATCAACCTAATAAAGGATGTAAAATACCTATACAGTGAAAACTATACTATTCTAAAAAAGGAGATAGAATAAGATGTCAGCAAATGCAAAAATAATCCTTGCTCTTGGATAGGAAGAACCAACATAGTAAAAATGGCCATAATCCCACAACTGTTTTATAGATTTAGTGCAATCCCAATCAAAATACCACTAGCATACTTCACAAATCTCAAACAAACATTCCTAAAATTCATTTGGAAACCAAAGAGACCTAGAATAGCAATGGCAATCCTGGGCAGCAAAGGCAAGGCAAGGGGCTTCACAATCTATGACTCAAAAGTATACTACAAAGCTACTGTGATAAAATCAGCATGGCTCTGTAAAAAAAAAACTGACCTGAGGATCAATGGAATGGTTTACAGGATGCAGACACAGCTACAAAGACACTCAGCCACCTTATCTTTGACAAAGGGGTTAATATGTTCACTGGGAGAAAGCCTCTTTAATAAATGGTGCTGGAAATACTGGCTTTCCACATGCCGAAGACTAAAACTAGAACCATTTCTATCATCAGGCACTCAAGTCAAAATGGATCAAAGATCTAAATATCAAAATAGAAACACTAATTCTACTGGAAGACAAGGTAGATAGAAATCTTGAAGACATAGGGGTAGGCAAAGAATTCATGAGCAAAACGCAAACTGCACAAGAAGTACTTCAAAGAGTTAACATCTCAGATCTCATCTTATTAAAAAGTTTTTGCACATCAAAAGAAATCACCAACTGAGTGGGAAGAAAACCCACAGAATGGGAAAGAATTTTAACCAGCTGTCCCTCAGATGAAGGACTTATATCTAGAACATATAAGAATTGAAAAACATCAGGCCCTCCAAATTCTAAGACCCAATCTAAAAATGGGCATCTGAGGTTAACATGCACTTCTCAGATAAAGAAATACAAATGGCAAATAAATACATGAAGAAATGCTTAACATATTGGTCATTCGAGAAATGCAAATTAAAACAACATTGAGATGACGTCTCACTCCAGAAAGAATAGCTGCCATCAAGAAATCAAGTGATAACAAATGTTGACAGGGCCACGAGGGAAAAAGGAATGCTTTCCCACTGTTGTTAGAAGTGTAGACTGGCACAAACACTGTGGAAGTTAGTGTGGAGATTCCTCAAAAATGTAGGATTGCAAGTCCCATTCAATCCAGCCATTTCCCTTCTGGGTATTTTCCCAGAAAAATTGAAAATGTCATGCTACAGTAATATATGTGCACCCAAGTTTATAGCAACAGAATTTGTAACAGCTAAATCTGGGAAACAACCCAAATGTTCATCTGCCCTTAAATGGATAAAAGTTATGTTGTATTTTTATACAATGGAGCACTACTCCATGTATAAAGAGGGATGATCTTGAGGTAAATGGAGGCAACTCGAGGCCATAATCATAAGTAAAATAAATCAAACTCACATTTGTAAATATTGTATTGTCTCCCTAGTGTAAAAAAAAAACTGAAAGAGTTATAAGACTAAAAATGTAGACTAGATAGTGATAATCAAAGGACAAGAAAGTGCTCAAAAGGAAAGAACAACTGATATGGGGAAAGGAGAAAAGCAAGAAGGGAAAAGATCATAAGTATATAGGTATACAAATACCTATATAGTATAGATAGATAACTATACTACTAATCTCTGTTAGTTCATCAAAAAGAACAGTTTGTGCTTTCATTTTTTGATTGTCTGATCATTGTTTTCCAACCTAAATCTTGTGACCTGAACAACTAATTCACTCATACTAATTCACTCATTCTCAAACTAATTTTAAGATAACAATATGCAATGTCTTAACTAGTGTTAATTTCCTACTATTTTTTAAAAATTCTGTATTATTTCTATTCTTTTTTCTGTTTTTCTTTTTAAAATAATGATAAAAAGAAATTTGTCCTAGTTAGACAAATATTATTGGGCCATTTGCATTGAGTAAGTAAAAATGTTTTTCATTTATGTTGTATCAGTTTTTGTCAGTGGTGGGTAAAATGACAGGTGAAAATCTATCATTTAACACTATACACACAAAGACAAATTCAAAATGTTATATATGCTTGAGTATATAACAAGCTACTTATTTCATATCATATCATAAACATACTGTCAAAAAAGAGAAATTAAGTGTAATGTTGTTTTCTGAACATTTAATAAAGCAGGCACAATCATCCTGTATCAAATCAACATGGTCAGTTAAGGAAAACAGGAAGTTCCTCTGCTCCTCTCCTCTCACTTAGTCACTTCTCTCCCTTTCTCCGCGTGTTTACTTTTGGCCTCTTGGGGGAAGAGTTCTTGCTACTTCATTTGCATGGGAAACAAAGGCAGACCAGACAAACGTCTGCCCTTGAGCATGGATGGTATCCTAGACAAGTGCAAAAACATTTACTGATCACCTAGGATGTGTCAGATCCTGTGAGTTGTATCAGAAAAAAGGGGGGGGGGGCTTACATTATAGAGACACACCGATAAATTTTAGGAAAATAGAACTATAAATATTTGATTGGATGTCCTTCTCACTGTAGTCTGGCTGCCCATCCTAACCATCTTGAGAGCTATTTGAAAATGCAGATGGCTTGGTGCTGTTCTCAAACAATGAGATAAGAATGTCTGGGGTTGAACTGATTTTGTTTTTTCCTTAAACTCGTTAAAACAACATGAATAAACCTGGAGGACATTATGCTAAGTGAAACAATCCAAGTACACTAAGAAAAATACCATATGATCTGACTCCTTGTGGGGAAAAAAAGTTGGAATAATAGACACATATAGCACAACGCAGATTACCAAAGACTGAGGCCAGAGGAGCATTGGCTAAAAGATACAAAATCTCAGTCAGACAGGAGATACATTCAGGAGATCTTAACCCATGGTGACTGTCCTGCATGGTAATGTGTTACAGTGAAAATTGCTAGGAGTAGATTTTATGTCTTCTGGCAGCAAAAACAAAAGTAGATGAGGTAATGCATATGCTGATTAGCTTGGCTTAGCCATTCTACAGCTAAAGATGTTTGATAATTTCATATCGTGCAGGATAAATATATAAATAGTTGTTTAAATAAAAGCATAAACAAAGTTCCTGGTGGTTCTTCTATGTAAGCAGAAGTTAGAACTACTGAGTTTAAATAGTTACAAATTTCTATGGTTAAGAACAAAGTCAGGAAGCATTTAGGAATCAAATATCCTAATTATATAAAGGAGAGACAAAGGAAAAGCTAACCATACATTTAATTAACCTAAAGGACTATTGATTTGTACAACAACTTTATATTTCAGTCCTGAGCAGTTGAACTACAAAAGAGAATTAAAAAAAAATAATTTTTCTGTGTGGGTGGCTATGCTCATCTCCTCCCTATTAATACCCAAATGTTTGAAATATAGGTAACACATTTGCAGAAGATAATTTACAAGAAATGCAACTGTAAAAGTAATATTAAATTTTATTGTGCTACTACTTACATGGCAAAATTTTTTTCAAAGTAAAATGTCAGTGCCAGATAGAAGAAACTATCAAAGAACAACATGAAAATTGTAGCTATAATTAGATTCGGGTCACCCACTGAGTCTGCATTAGAATTCACATCAAAATCCAAGTGCAGGAGCTGAAAATTAAAAAATAAACCAATAAATGAAAGGGAAATAACTCTTTTAATTCTTTTAAAATTTAGCTATACTGTAGACTGTAATCATTACCTTCTGTCAGACCCTGAATATACAAAGTTAAACCATCTGGCTGTTTATAGTTTTCTGTTGGAAAACAGGGACATGTCTAAACTATACTGTAATTTAGTAATAGGCACAGTAGACCTATATTCCATGTGGAGAGGAAGGACTTAGTAAATATAAGAAAATCAGAGAAGATGCAATATTTAAGCCAGTACTTACACAGAATTTCACTAAATTCGGAATGGGGATGAACTTTCAGGAAATGGCTGCATTAGCGCTAAAATGTTACAAAATTGCATTGTTCATTTAAGCTCAATATAAAAACATTGGCTGGTCCGTATTTCTCAAGAAAAGGAGTACTATACAGTTAACTTCTTATAAGTGCAAGAAAGTGGTGATTAACTATTAGTCTTACTGTATACTAGAGGACAGAGATGGACTCTTCAGCATAAGAAATGGGGAAAGAGAAGAAAAGATATTTTAGTAACAAAAAATGCTTCTTAGACAATACTTGACTAAGAAATATTATTTTAAATTTCTTTTGTGTTATATTTTTGAGAATTGCATCATATAACAGTTTTATATTATTAAGTGACATGGGTAATGGAATAAGTTAAAATTCAATTTAAAATACAAATTCCATTTTGGGAGCAGAGGAAACACATTAATACCGATTGTGAGTCTCCTCTTCATTTTTTTCTTGTTACCTACAAAAGAACATATTTTCTAGAAGAACATGTCTCATGGCTTTTACAACTCATCTTTGCAACCCCCATAAACATGTTGTTCAGAAGAGACAAAGGCTTCCAACTATAAACATGGAACATTGACTACAGACTATTAACTTTCTTCCTTCCTTCTTTTCTTTTCTTTCTTTCTTTCTTTCTTTCTTTCTTTCTTTCTTTCTTTCTTTCTTTCTCTTTCTTCCTTCCTTCCTCCCTTCCTTCCTTCCTTCCTTCCCTCCCTCCCCTTCCTTCCTTCCTTCCTTCCTTCCTTCCTTCCTTCCTTCCCTCCTTCCTTCCTTCCTTCCCTCCCTCCCCTTCCTTCCTTCCTTCCTTTCTTTAGTACTGGGAATTGAACTCAGGACTTTGTGCTTGCCCCTAGGCAGGTGCTGTGCCTCTGATCTATATCCCTGGCCCCCAGACTATTACATTTCTGAGGTTAATGGGGTTTGGGGTAATGGTGTTTGGGAAATGTCACTAGTAGATAAATGCTCACCTGAGCCATTCCCAGTGTGAAGGCAAAAGGGCTAAATAAGCTTCAAATCCACTCCAAAGGCACAGGAAGGTATCTGTACAGTGCCATGAACCCCAGACTCCCCTAGACGACAGTGAGAAGGAAAACAACCAAGCAGGTGAGGAAAGGCTTCTGTAACAATACGCTCTTCAAGAAAGCCAGTGTGATCTACAATGAGAGAAGATCCAGTTGGTTTATATTATTCTGATAATTATTAATGAAACAAAACATTTAAGCCAAATCCCCTTTCATCTTTCTATAATATTGCAGGCTAATTTGAAAATGGGCTAGGATGATTCTATAATCTTATGGTCGAGTCTGACTAGTGTATGGTTTCAACTGTATAACACTTGAGAATATGAACGGTAGAGAGAGTGAAAAGTGATTTTGGGGAATTCAAGAGGAGTAGAGAGTATAACAGATGGAACATATAACAACTTCAGGACAGTGAAAATACACCATAGGACACTGTAATTGTGCATTTATGGTTTAAAATATAAATTTTAAAATGTTCTCAGTATGATTTTAACATATCATAGGATTCAGAAAGATTATATTAAGTTTTGTTAAATTGAACTCTGACTATGACGTTTTATGTTGTTTCAGATATAGGTTACCCAAACTGTCCAAACAAATGCTGGCTGTTATTATTTACTGATCACTTGATACTTTTCAAAGTACATGTTAGGATATTGTAAGAATAGTCTCACTGGGAACCAGTGTGGCTGGATATTATTTCCCCTTTTTGCAGGAAAAGAAATCAAGATTCAATATTTTAGGTAACTTTCTCAAGTCGGCATAAGTACTGTGGAAAGGTGAGCTTTGAATCAATGACTTTCTGTTAATGGTAATGGTTCTGTTTTTCTTTTCTGACCAGACACTTCCACTCAGGGGCACAGAGGACATTTGTCTCAGTATATTTAGTACAGTGGTGCTTTTTTCTTGGGCATCCTCAAAATGCTGTGACATTAAAGTCCCCCAATAACTCTTCTTTTGTTTAGCAAAAACAAAGAGGTCTGAAGAAAATGTTTCATTAAATGTCAGAAACTCCAAATTTTCAGGAAGCTGAAAGTATTTACTGGTTGTTCAGCATCTAAAATATTGGCTTGAATGACAGATATACAACTCCTTGTTCAGCCCAGACCAAACCATGGCAAAATATTGGTAAGCATTACACCAGGGGCAGTTATTCCATGCAAAATTTAAAAAGAGTGCTATGGTTCAAACACTTAGGCTTTTTAGCAAGATACCCAATTTTTCTGAGTTCCTCCATTTATTTATCTGGGCTAATGCATCTCACTGGAATGCTGAGTCTCGAAGCCCATCGTTGTCATCAAGCCCTTCATCCTCTTTCTTTCTCTTGGAACATTAAGGGACATATAGTAGGCAAATGGGGAAAAACAAAATAATGCAGATGAAAAGGAAGAAATCTGTTAAAATTCCTCTTTGATAAACGAAGGGATCTAGCTTCATGAATTTTCCAGTAATTGACATCAGTTCTTCCATCGCGGAGTGATTTGTTGTGATCTAAACACAGATTTCAGCAAATAATATTTGTGAAGTTAGATGTCACCCCCCCCATCTTCTTCCCATGATTGTACAATGGGCTTGTCTGGATTCAACGCCAATCTAAATTTCCTCTTACATATTCTGTTCCTGGAACACTTTCTGGTCTACCCCAATTGCTACATTCTGGTCTACCCCAATTGCTACAGTCTGGTCTACCCCAATTTCTCAGATTTCATAGCATGTTTTATCACCTCTATACCTACCACTGCCAATGATCTGTCTTGGAATTTCCCTTCCCACTATATACACTAGATGAAATTTCTACCTGATCAATCAAACATAAATATTATTGCCATAGAAATTGCTCTGGAGTATTCTAGGCTGAGACTCTTGCTTGCTTACTCACAAGAATTTCTTCTGTTTCAGTAATTATCTGATGACACATCAGGTTTCCTGACACTATTGAATTCCTTCAGCGAAATTTTCTGTTCTATATATCGCTGTCTCCATCGTTATACTACACATGGTTTGCAGCTGAAAATAAATGAGTAAACAAACAACTAAAAGAATGAGTGAAAGAGTAACTCAATGAGTAAAGAAATGAAGGACTAGGGCTTTTTATTTCTATTTTCTTTCACACAAATTTTGATAATTCTAATACAATTAACTTACATCGAATATTAATTTCAGTTAAATATTAGTTGACATTAAATGTTTTGTACTTACTTCTATAATAGCAGCATTTATAGTAGCCTGAAGAGCCACAGAACCTTTTGTCCAGAATTGTGAAACACTACAATGAAAACCATCTCCAAACTCAGCAATGAGCTTTGGGGGGAAAAGGAGACAAGTAACTTTAATTATGAAATGTCATAGTCTTGATTATAAGAACATGAGATTTTACAATGTTCCCAAACTCTCAGTGCTTATACATTGGTCCAAAACCATATAACATACAAATTCTAGTAATGATCCTCAAAGTATAGAGAACAGAGCACTTCTGCATAGGAAATGTTCCTTAATTTCTATGTTTATTCTAAGATTCACTCTGAAGTTTTCTTGTGTTTTCTCTGTGCATCACTGACTCTCATGCTATTTGTTGGGTTTATTTCTCCTACTTTTCTACTAGTCTCAAAGAATTTTGACAATTATGAAAAGGTAGTAAGAGAGTGTAAAACAAGCCAAAAAATTTTACAAAAGCATTTGCTAATGAGATCACACTGCATATAACCCAAAATAGGAACAAATGGGAGTACAGAGATTAAAAATAAGAACTTTTTCAAATTTGTTTTTATCGCTGTTTTTAGTGTTTTAAAAATAATCTGTACTGAGAAAGGTGTGGTGCCCATGCCTGTAATGCTGGCACTTGGAAAGCTGAGGCAGAAGGATTGTTGCAAGTTCAAGACCAGCCTGGGATATAAAGTGAGTTCAAAGCCAGCCCAAACTGCATAGTGAGGTCCTGTCTCAAAAAGACCAAAAGAAAAACAAACAAAACCAACCAACCAACCAAATGAACAAACAAACCAAGAAAAACAGCCTTGCAAGGCTGGGAGGGCTCAGGTTGAAAATTCCAATTTAGAAAATTCCAATTCAGTGTAGAGTCTCCAGCTAATGCAGGTAAAGACCGTGTTAGCCTGTTAGAGCTGCTGTTGCAACACAGACTTCTTGTTTGCAAAGTCTGAGAAATTTACAGAACTTTGTTAATGAGCATTATCACAGCCTGGTTTTTGACATACCTTTCATTATCAGGCACTAGAATTTCCCATTTTGCATGTGAGCATAGATGAAGAAGAATTTTTTGCTCCAAAATATATTTTGTCTAACATTTCTAGTTTATTTAACTTTCCTTATTCCAGAAGTCAAAGTTAACTTGCTATGAAGGTTGATTATTTTGTATTAATTAATATCCGCATTTATACTGTAATGTACAATAGAAATTGAAAGCTGTGTAGTTTTGTAGCTCAAAGTTACCTAAATGGTCTTGGTTCTCTTGTATGGTTGGTATCCAAAATCCTGCGAGGAACTTCAAGTGGTAAGAGAAAGGACTCGTAAATATTACTCTCACTACATCTTCATAGTGGACTGAGATTAGTTCTGTCATATTTTCTTCATCTGGAAAAGCTATTACCTTTCTTCCTGCAATTACGAGAAAAAATTATCACTATAAACGAATTACTAAAAACAGTGACTCTGGGAGACCATATTGTATTCTTTCTTATCTATTTGTCACACAACCTTAAATAAATCACTCAAGGATGAGAAGTATACATTCCTAACATTTCAAATAACTCAGAAGGAGCACATGAAAATTAACTTTCTTTCATATGTTCTCATTAATTAACCAGGTTAGTGACATAAAAATATCATAATATTCCAACTAGATTACTAACAGAAAAACTACACATCTAAAAATGCCCAAGGAGTATATATTGACATTGACATTGTATATTAACATTGAATGCATATACAGATCAACTGGACCTGTTTGCATCAGTGGAAGTAACTATACAAGTTTATGTTCCTTAAAAAATTATGCATGATTAACATATCCAAAAAGACTATAAAGTTCTTAAATTAGTAGAATAGCAAGTTGGGTATCATTGACATCATTTCTATTTTTCCATAGATATTGTGCTCAACTCTATAAATATATAAATTGTATATAAATATTATAAATTTTATATAAATATATGTTAAAAGCTAAATAAAAAGTGAACACTTGTTTCTTCAATGCAGTATGTATTTGCATAAAAGGGGAGGGCCAGACATCACGTATTCTTATAAAAATGGATTTTAATCCTTAGTGCCTACCCTGAATCTATGGAATACTTGGCAAGTTACCAAACATTTGTTCCTCAATCATCTTAGAAATAATATGTACATTGTGAGATTAAACTCTAAAAATACAGCACATGGTAACCATTTAGCTAGTGTCATTATTGCACGTGCCTTCAAATGTTTAAAAGTGCAATTTCAGAATACTGTGGATCTTAGCAGGACATCTGTGAAAGACCAGATGAGCCAAACACGTCTCAGGACAGGGTGAATGTGGACTTTCCATGGACACTCATCTCAGGGCAGGAACTGGAATCAGCAGTGGATTCAGCGTTGGGAGGTGAGGCACAGTGTAGAGATGCAATTTAGCTGTAAGGGAGAGGCCTGCAGGTTGAGAGGGGCCACAGGAAAGTGAGTTTGGGATCATTCACATCCCCTGGCTGGCAGTGTGCACCGAAGCACTGGCAGGAAGGAAAGCCCAGCATCATCTGGGAACTGGCCGCGGAATCTCTCTATGGCAGGTGCCTGCACTCATGCTACGGTGATGGGGAACTTCTGAATACAGAATCTGTTTCCGGGGGGCAGAATTCAAGGCAAATTTAATGTTTACATAGACCAGCATGGGCAGAAGCTGTCTAAAAATACAAGAGTGGTTATATAGATTTCCAGCAACTTGTATGGAAGTCTACAGTCAGTAGAACAGTGCTAAGTGCTAACAGTGCTAAGAACAGTGCTCTTGAAAGGTAATGTCAGCTTCCTTCTGTGATGTTTCCATAATCAAATCTACACCATATTTATGAAGTAATCTCTACGGATGATTTTTAAGGGTTTTTTCCCCCCTCTTTTTATGTTAAAGAACACTGTCAGGTATCCATATGTGCTTGTAAAAAGAAAGAAAAAGCTGTGGGTTTTATCCTCCTGACTTCCGTTCTTCCTTCTCCTAGGCCTCTTGAGATTTAGGAGTGACACCCACCTCTTCTTTTCTTAGCATTAAGCGCTTTGCAGGTTCAAACCAGTTGGTGGGGAGGGCCGGAAACCGAGAACCTAGGCACTGGAATATTGTGAAAGGGCGACTTTTCTTCCACAGGTGTTGCTAATCTGGTTAGAACTAAAGTCTTGAAACTGTACTAAGAAGTTTAGAATAAGTACAGTTGGTAATTACATATTTACTTAAAACTACATGTGTCAGGACTGTATGTCTGTCACTTAGCAATGAAAGGGTCACAATAAATAACATGTTATTGGTAAGATATTATACATGAGACTAAAGATGCTCACAGTTGCTGAAGGGTTTATACATGGTACTATATTTCCACTAATCAAAAATTCTTTGATTTCAAGCCCACAGGATTTTTTGTTTTGTTTTGTTTTTTGTGGTACTGGGGATTGAACTCGTGATCTTGTGCTTGCCAGGTAGGCACTTATGCCACTGAGCTAAATCTCCAGCCTCATAGTTATTTTAAAAGAAATAAAATGATTGTCAAGCTCTATTTACAATGATAATAATGCTCATCTTACATGCTCATAGATAGCTGCCTGACTGTAGCAAAGACAGAAATTTTTAGGTTTTTTTGGTTTTTGTGTTTGTTTTGTTTTGTTCTTTGAGACAGTACTTTGCTGTGTAATTTAGACTGGTCTTGAACTTACTATTTAGCCCAGACTGGCCCATAGCAACCCTCTTGCCTCAGTTTCCTGAGTACAGGGTGTTATGGATTGAGAACTGGTGGTCAACTTAACGCCAGCTGGATTACATCTCCATGCTGCTGGGCGTAGATGTTTCAGCTGAGGAAAGTTGCCAGCATAAATGGAGATGTGGAGAAGGAGAAGGAAGAACGTTAAAGCGTTATGGCGTTGAGACGTTGAGGTGTTGTGGGTTCTCCTACGTGTTGCTGTTTGAGCCGTTAGGTTCTCCTGGAGAAGCTCTGGTCCTCACATCCAGCACTGCTTCCTGGCTCCGGAGAGGAAGACATGTGCTGCTTGGTCTCCAGGATGAACTCGTCACACTGGATTCCTGGCATGTACTCGACTATGTTTGTCGTAGGAGGAGCTCGGGGCCTCTGTGTCGCTGAGGATGGCTGTGGTGCTTTTCAGGGCAGCCGTGGTGTTGTGAGTGTGACTTCTCGGCTCCAGCATAGAACCTTCAGCCTACCAGCACAGCTCCTTCACCCCGCTGCCATAGACTTCCTAGTTTCCAACGCTGACCTTTGGGCCTTCCCGGCATGGATTCATAAAAGAGACTGGCATGAGTCTTCTTGTGGGCTCTAGACCTCCAGTTGGACTCGTGGGAGGCATTGTCATGAGCTCTGGGTCTTTATGTGGGCTCATGTGAGACATTGCTGTGGGATTTAGGCCCTTGGCTAACTATTCTATGTCTTTGGTGTTGTGAATAGATTTCCTGCATTTTCTTATGTTAACACTGGGTGACCATCATAAAAATAATATTATAAATTCCATATCCCGATTCTAATTGTTCTCTGTACAACCCCTGACTACAACACAGGGGTTACAGATACGCACTACCACTCTGGGCAGGAAGGACAGATTTTGAAACACAGAATACATGTAGATAGAACGTTCACATTTGAAGAAGAAACATCTTTTTGGGGTTTTAAGAAGAGATTTGATTGGAAAATTCAAGAAACAGCATTGATAAATGCTGGTTTGCCAAGAATATAGCCAACCATGTTGAGATTACTGAAAGTTACTTGAACATCAGGGCCCTCACATCAAGATCAACACTCCAAAGCTTTAAAGTCCACAGTCTTGTGTTTCCGAAATCTGTGTATAATTTAGTTATTTCTTCGTTTAGAGAATGAGCACTATCAGCACTCTTCTCCCTTGCTTAATTTTGTTTTCAGATAATGATTTGAGGCCTTTTATTTAATCAAGAGAATTTATATTAACATTTTATATTATCTGGAAATTTTGATGGCAAACAATTTATTAACTATAAATTAACTGTTTTTGTTTGTGATCAAGTTAATTAAATGCAGAAATTCCACAACTCAGCACAAAACTCACCTATCATGAAGGAGGCAGAAGAGACTTTATTCATTATCTCTTGAGTTGTTTTGTTGAATGGTGTGTATGCAATCACAAACATGGAATCGTTTAATGAATCTATACGTCCCAGCTCCACAGAAGGCATTGATGAAAAATCATTAACTTTATGAACTTTGGTAAATGTGAACAAGGTCACTAGTAAAATCACTGGGTACAACCACTCCTACGTAATCAGAGAGGAAAAAATAAAGGAAACAACAATGTCAATAAGTCAGTCAGAATTTGTTTTGTCATAAAGCTGTGCTTTTGTCTGGCTAAATTTCTAATTTAATCTCTTGTCTATGCACTTGTTAAAATATGCAAACCACAGAAGTTGAGCTGGACCATTAATTCCAATGAATTTTTCATAGAAGTAAAGTTGATTGCTCTCTACTCTAATCTAGCACCAGTGTATTGGATTTTAATGTTCATCAGAGGCATTCAGCATTGCGCTGTGATCAGGGGCATAACTTGATCCGCCAGTATGTTTGACTTTACTACAAGCATGTGTGGCAGTAGACAGTTCTGAGGCATTGTTTCTATAGAAATATTGAATATATTGGTTACATTTTAAGACAGCAAGATTGAAAACTTAAAAACAGCAGGGAATACTGGCCTTAGAATACTGGCCTACTATGTTAGACAAACTACAAGTAACAAATCACTTTTCACTTTTTAAATTCCCAAAATACTTTGCCTTACAAAGGAACTCACTGAACATATGCTTAGCACATCACAATTTAAACAGCAAATGCTACCTAGAAATACCAATCTGATACTTAAATGACTATAAGAAATAACGATGATTTTTTTTTCTCCACTATATTGTGCCAACTCCTGAAGTCTCTCTTTTCTTAAGAAACCAAATGATCATTTAGGAAAAAACACAGATCCCAAACTAAGTCCCTGTTCCCAGAGACTGGGTTACATGTTCATCATTTCTTCAGTTTACCACCATTTTAATCTTACCTCATTACCATCTTAATCTTGGCATTAGTGAGTTTAACACTAATTACTTTTTTTAAATGCTTTCTTAAATTTTTAAAATATTTGTTGAACCTCAATTGTTGTCTTTTTTATTATACTTAGCCCTTAATGTTTTGTCTCTGCCTCCACTACCTAGAAGTGTGGTTTACTTTTCAGGGGCAGTCTATAAAGGACATTTGTCACAGCGTGAAGTGCATTCTAATAGCACACATGCGAAGTAATGTAAACATTGAGTCTTACGATCAAAGTATCCCTTTTTAGTCTCCATTTTTTAAGCAAGTTCTTGCAAAATAGTGCCCATGTTTGTTGACACACATTTATCTTTCTTCTCACCATTTTGCTGTTTAATTCAAGAAGGAGAAATAGAGGTTTCTCCTCTGAAGAGAAGATTATATGAAAATAATTCATACCCTTATTACCCCACATTTCCAAAAAGATGCTTAGATTCTGTGAATTACACTTAGTCATTAGATATCTCCCTAATGCCTGCTGTCTCTTCTTCCACATCCTGGCTTTTTCAGCAGCGTACTTTGTTAAATGTATATACATCTATTCATTCTAGGGACATATGCTAATGCATTTGTGTTCTTAGATTCTCTACAGTACAAATCTTTCGAAGCTAATACATCTAAAAACAATTTCAGAGGTATTTTGTGAACTTTCATAGACGTCATTTTACTAAGGACATGAGAATGTGACATAATTTCACTTTCCCTGCCAGATCCTAATCTTTATATTTCTTCTACGAAAACATTACACTGTTAAAGGAAAAAACATACCGTATTTGTTGACCTAAATTATTCTGTACTTTCTGACAATGTAAATGGAATTATATCATAAATATAATGACTCTCCGTCACATGTGACAAGGTATCTGGGTGATGAACCTAGAAAAAGAATTGCAGTTATTAGCTATGGAATTATCAATCGTCATCATCCTTATCATTGCTCAGAAATTTAGTTCCACCTTCTCTACTAAAATATCTACTCGTGTTTCTAATACATAAGTATTATAAGTTGAATCAACGAACATATTGATTTCACAAGTCACCATGGAAAGACCATAGCGTGTGGTGTGCTGGAAGTGGTGGAAAGTGTCTCCTTGAGATGAATTCAGAGTCTTGAGCTGGATTAGGAACCATTAACTTTGACCTATCTTTTTCAACTTCCTGTCAATGACCATCTGGAAGAATCAAAATGACATGGGTTATAAAAAGAATCGGTTATAATCTTAGAGGTTTGGTATGTTAAATGCACTTTATGAATGCACTTTAGTTGGAGAATTCAGCAATGGAGACAAATTGTATTGACTACTTTAACGCCTTAGACCGAGGAAGCAGATAGTGGAATGTGAGTCAAACTTGAGTACTCACTCTCTCGAATACGCTTGCCAGATGAAGGGTGCTTATCACCAGGAGCGTCGTCTGTCATTCTATGTTGGGCAGTCGGGTTGTACTATTAACTACCTGCTTAGTTTTTGGTCAGCAAAACAAGTTAAGGGAAAGAAGAGTTTGCTTTTGCTACTTTTATAACAATGTAACATTTCTGGGACATTACAGTACGTGTTGAGTATTTGTATAAATATTATTTTGCAAATTGGAAATAAAGTAATTCTTCACAACATGTTTTGAAGCATGATACTGTGCAATACTCTCAGAAAATAGGATTCTTCCTACGTTGACAACTACAGAGAGTTGAGCTGCAGTCTGCTGAAAACAGAAGGCCAAGACCTCGGTGGAAGTCCATATTGTGAATGCCAGTGCACTCAGCGTTGGGCAGGTCCAGCCATCACGAACCTGAGAGGCAGAGTAAAGCAGCTATAATTTCCAGGAAGTGAACCGATGGCACTTCTGCTCTGTGTGTGTGTGCGTGCGTGTGTGTGTGTGTGTGTGTGTGTGTGTATACATGCGTGTGTACCTATGTGTGTGTGCCTGGGCACATGTGGTTCAAGGGGGTAAATGATATTGGTGAGGAAGACAGTGCGAAGACTTAGAGATGAAGCAAATTAGAATTGAAAGGAGCTCTGATAATGAGTAATCAGAAAGTAGAGGTACAGTGTAGGTCAGTCCCCTCCTACGGCTGAAACAGCAAGTCAAATTCAGCAATTTTCACTTGAATGAAAATGCTACTAAGGGGAGGAAGGGACCCAAAAGTTGGTGCACATGTCAGTCAAAGATCTCCACAGAAACATACCCAAGAGCTATATCTAGCTATTTATTGATATGGATGTACATTAAATACAGTAGAAAAGAGATTAATTGACTTTTAAAAATTGGGCTCATTCAACTGTAGCGGTAGAAATTTAAAAATCTGTGGAGAAAGCCAGCAGTCTAGAATTTGAGGGAAGCATTGGTGTTGCATTCTTGTGTCCAGTTTCTGCAGGGCTACAAGCTGGAAACTCAGGCAGGACTTGTAAGATGAAATCTTGAAAAGAATGCCATACTCTTTGGGGGAAAGTGTGTGTTTTCTGGGCCATTAACTGATTAAGTAGAATCCAATCACACTTCGGATAATAATTTGCTTTCTCAAAATCTACTGTCTTAAATGTTACCCTAAGAAAAATGCTACTTAGCAACATGTAGACTAATACTTGAGCAAACAACTGGTCACAACTTGGCCAAGTTGACATACAAAACTAACCACTGACATGTGGGACTTTATACAGACTTGATTGCAGCAGACACTGTATATATCTCCCAAGAGGAAAGCTTTCAGTGCATGGCTGAATTTTACATCTAATAAGCCCAATCAACAAACCCTACACAAGTATGATGCGCTTGGCATTTTCTAAAAACCTTGTCTATAAAGGACAGTAACTGTTCATCATATATTCATAAAAGGTTGCAATTGCACTAGAAAATAGATTTCTTACTCTGATTTACAAAAATATTATTTTATAAAGAACATTAGTTTTATGTGAAACATGACATGATGGCTTATATAAGTGGCATGGGATTTTAAGGCACAAAATTTGCAGCTCCGTGCTGGCCTAGCCCGTGTCAATCAGCATCTAGATCCTGAAATTTGCCAGAAGTAATCTCTTTCTGCTTTCCGTGTTGTGACAGAGTGGGTAGCAATTTTTCTGCAATATTTTCACAGAGATAGGAGCAGTGTGTCCCTGCCCAAAGCCCTCATCCCATTCATGAGATACGATCACACACTGGGCGTGCTATTTTCTAGAGTTAAAAGTCAGGTAAAACATGCAGGGACAATTTTCAGTGCGAAGCACTTGGTCACTGCATGGTCAGAGGCAGAAACCTGCACATGGCTGGTTAGCAAGCCTGGGAGGCTAGTCTAGTAGAAACGGATGTTGGAGACAACCAGACAGAAAGCCCACAGGATGACAACTACATAGAAAATCCAAGAGGGGAAAAGCCTCAGGTCAGGGTTCTGGGATTCCCAAGGGTTGCTTCTGACAGTGTGGATACTTTTGAAGAGATTGTTGGGCACAGAGAATCTGTGGTCTCCTGACTATGAAAGCAGTGGTAACGTAAACAAGTGCCTTAGACTGTCTCTCCCATGCTCACTTTTCTCCCCTAATTCATATATACTCATTAGTGCATGCTAAACAAACAGTAAGGCATGGACTTGTCATGATGGATTTCATAGCTCACCCCTGACTATGAAGATTCTGGGTTTTCTCCTGTCACACTAATGTTAAAACTGAAAGAAATCCTTTTGCTTCACCATAAGAAAGGAAGATGGTTAATTACAAACAACTCAGAATAGCAAAGGAAGTGGACTTGAGATTGTACAGTTGTAATAAAAAATACACATTTCTCAATCTGATTCAGCGCACTTACATTCCAAGAGTAGAAGATGCAAGAATGTGTTTCCCATTTAAAAAATATGGGTCTGAGAAGGAGAGGCAGAAGCCATAAAAACATTTCTCTAAATATGAACAGTAAAAAGTCTTACAGAGTAAGTATATAAAAAAGCCTGAAAATTGCTGTGCAATAAAATCATACACTGTATATATTTGCAAATGCATTTACACTCAGAGGAATACATCAAACACAGCCAAAAAAATCTAAGCTTCATATGACCCATTCATCAGCAAATTTGCAGCTAACTGGCAAATTTCCTCATATACATACACTCATTGTGATATAATAGTCACAACTTTTAAAAAGACATTTATTTTTAGCATCCTTTCTGTGCATCAGTATGCCAGCTGATATTTGGAAATATTAAATCAAAATTTAAAAAAAATTCCCCACAGATATTCAATATTTAGTATATGGAAACCTATTTATAATTTTATGGTACAAACACAAAAATTAAGATAAACTTACTTTTTGGTGTATCTGAAGAAAGTGACCTACAAACTCAGTTCATGTTGTTATTTCCAAGAAAATGGCTCACATTTCTTACTGGTCTGTATGTCTTTCTCATACGTGAACTTTTTTGCCTGCTATGAAAACTGCCCGTCAGTTTGTTTTTTGGAGAGAGCACCACTGAAGTTTTCCTGGCCTGCTGAACACTGAATTCATGAGTTCACTCTTGAACTATTTCCTTTTATTGACTTTCAGCCAGTTTCTGCAGCAGAGACCAGCCACTTGCTTGTCTGACTGTTACAGAATTCTAAAGAGCTCTGTTGCTGAGGGAATCCAGTATTTGCCATTTTTCTATGCCCCAGAAGAAACTGGTAGATTTCAAAATGTAAGACAATAACTTTAAACAGTAAAACATAAAGAGCTAAGAAAAAAAGGCTTTATTTCTACCCAGAAATCCTGGATCTTCTGATTGACGTGTTGAATCAAAATGTCCAATCATGTTGAACTTCATTCCATCTCATTTTTTTTATAGTATTTACCTCTATGAGAGTTTTTCAACCTGAACACTTCTGATATTTTGCACTGTGTAATTCTGTGGTGTGTTAAAGGGTGGAGGAACCAATGTCAGAGGAGAAATAAAGAAAAAACCAAAGGAAATTAAAGCCAAGGAAATGACACACTAGAGAGCTATGTGGAACACTAGGTCATCAAGTCAGATGTTACAGCAGCCAAAAAATGATGTTAGGAATAATGGTGAAGACACCCTGTGACTTTTGCATACACAGTCCCTAAGAATGCTAATTCCACAGGATTACAAGGAATACAAATCATGCACACATACACACAGTTTTATCACATTTGGCACACATGAGAAATATTTCTCTCGGACAAGGCCCAAGTTAAGTGAAAGAATGAAGACCTGCAGGATTCTTGTTAGGTAGCTTAGGATAAGTGTGATGGAAAGTTAGACTTGGAAGGTAAAATGTGATTAAAGAATACAGTCTTTCAGTGATAAAGCAAGGGAATGAAGTTGCCTAGCATTAGAAGGCAGAACACAGCATGACTAGAGTTGAAGTTCCCTTTTGATAATAGAAATGAATGACATGAAGAATTGCCAAAGAAATTAAAAATAGTGAGAAAATCAATTGTTGAATTAACTGAGTTACTAAAAGTGATAGAATTATAGGAGTTTAGTTGAGGAAGAAGAAGGGCCATATCAAATCTGCTTTATCCGACACAAATATTTTTGCCTCAATTTTCCATTCTTTTTCAGTTTATTTATTTTTCAACTTTTAACTATATATTTTGTAATTATTGAGTTTCTTTGTTTTTTTCTTTCTTTAATATCTTTTCTATTCTTTTTTTTTCTTGATTTGCTTTTTGCTTTCTGAGACAAAGTCCCGCTATGTGGTTTGGGTGTCCTTGAGCTCGGTGTGTGACCCAGGCTGGTCTCCTGCTTCTGCTTCCCAGGTGCTGGTGTGACATGTGTGCACCACCTTGCCCAGTGGGTACATTCCTGTTTTTATTCTCATGGACAGTCTTCACCCATTCCAATTCACGTCCTGAACTCAGGACCATTAGTCACTTGGCCTCATTGTAAATATATGCTCAGCACCAAAGATCATAAACAAACCCATGTGGCTCATAAATGGCACGGAATTAGGCAGATAAGAATGAAAATGAAAATGAAAACCATATGAGAGACTTCACTCTTGATCAAACAAATTAAAATTTAATACACATTTATTAGTGAGGGAAGAACTGTCATTGTTCAGCCTCTAGTTAAAATCTTATATTTAATTTTATAGAACTCTAAGTATTGAGAAAATTAGTTTCCATCTGTCAATGCACTTTCAAAAGTTAAATCTGCAAATATTAGTCATGACCTGATGTACAGCTATATTTTTGTGAACAAATAATGTTTCTGTCACATTCCAACTTGTGAAATAAACAAATGATGATAAGATCTCTGAAGTTCTTTTCTGCGCAGAATCCTGAAAGAATTCTGAATGAATGAGGTAAGTGTATCCCCAAGTGCCAGGCAAGAAGGATTCAGTGCAGAATAAGGTTTTTTTCCCCCTTCTAAACGAATACGTCTGCCTCAGCATTAACCTTTCCTATATGGCTTTTTCTTCAGCAACTGGTAGGACACCACTCCTACAACGCAAGATTTCATTTTGTTTCTGAGTAGTTGCCATACTCAGAGATTTTTTGAGATTTCATTAGAGACTTCAGTTAGTTAAGTACCCTGTTTTCCCACAGAAATAATTTACAGACTATTGTGCAATACTTTACCAAGGTCTCTGCTCTTTTAAAAATATTCAAGGCTGTGAACTTCAAACAAAAGTTATTGCAATGTTTATACATACTTCTTCCTGATTATTGACCATTTTCACTGCTAATTTACTAGATTGGTTCCATAAGAACAGTTTTTGTGCTGTAGCCTAGAAACCAAGACTCCTGTGAAAAGGAGATCCATGACCATGAAATCCTCATTTTTATCCTGCCTCAATGCAATGAAATTATTAAGTAGTTGATTTAAAAGATAGATAAATATTCAAAAGACAGTACAATAGGGTTGATTGTGGAAATGTCCTCAGGTATTCTGGGTTTTCACACTCAGATGACAATGTGACTGGCATCTTCTGGACAGAGACTAAGGATGTCACTCAATACTGTACACTAAACAGCTTCCACCACCATCAAAAAAATCATTTTGCAGGATAAAATGTTAGTTGTGGCACTATTGAGAAACTCGCATCTGATCTAAGACTAGATAAATGAAGTATCACTGAAATTATCTTTTCATAATCATTGCAATGTTTGCATTTATTAAGCCTCCAGAATACATTGATTTTACTTTTACTTACTTAAAATGCCCCAAACATTCACTCAGTACAACTTTGCATACCAAGATTTAAATCTACTCTATAACACGAAGCAGAGTAGACCCATCGGAACACAGCTTGTCTTGGCTTAAATTGTGTTGCTTCTGGCTAGCTTGGGTTCTTGCCTTTAGTAATAGTGAAAATTAAAGCTAAAGCACAAATCTACAAGGGTGAAACGATTTAGCTGGAAAGTCAGAGGGAAGATAAAAGACTGCAGCTTAGGGGGCCGGAAGGGGCACACTCTGATCCAGGGATTCAGACAGGCCTATCCACAGTGTAAGGTAGCCAGCTTTAGAGGCTTAGTCTGTGAGTTGGGGTCTCACTGAGTATTTCATTTATTTATTTTTTATTTTAAAGATAATGAAATCCAACAAAGCAAGTTGGAACAAAGCCAATCAGAACAATGCAGCAAGTTGATACAGAACTTCAAAGCAGGTTACTGGGAAAACAATAATAGCTACCATGGTGTATCTTGTTATCTTCATAATAGTTGTCCATTCCATCAGGAATACCAAAATCAAACCAAAAACAAAACACTATACAACCAATAAAATCAGAATATTGAATAAAGCAAAACTATTAATCAAAACAAAGCAAAATAGTGACAACAGTATTGAACTTCAAAGACAAGATAGAAGGAAATCCCCCGTATTTGCTATATCGCATATGGTCATCCTTCAAGAGATGCTCAGACCTCTGGCTCCAGCTCAGCATAATCAACCAAACAATACAAGCATTTAGTTGCTTTATGTACCTTAATTGTTATCAACTCAGGCTGTCTTCAGAACCATCAGGTTGCAAAAGGGCAGGGGGTGGGGGATATGGACAGTGTTTGATTCTCAGGCTGCATGTCAGTAGGCTATGGGTGGTACTGTCGTTTCTCTCCCTGGAATGTGAGGGGCTTGCACACCTTACCAGGAAGGCTGGCGACTTGATTTCTTGGTGGGTCCACAGCATGGCTGATTTTCAGGAGACGCTGACTTTTCTCTCCCTGCTTGTGCGTGGTTTCCTGATGTCATGGTTCTGGAATCTTTTTGGCTGAGGAGTGGTTTCATTCATAACCATGGCTAGAAACTTCAGGGAAAAACTGAAGATCCCGAAAGTCCTCGTACTTGGTGGCCTCAATCTTGAACAGGGTGAGAATATATAAATTCAGAGCTAACCAACCTTGTTTTGCCAAATGTTAGACACATACTCCCTAAATGATTAACATATTTACATGCAGAACTGAGAAGAGACTTGATTCAAGATTTATAGTCACACAGGATTAAAAAATTAAAGCAAGACTTTGTTTTGCATTTCGTTACCTATTGGCCATCTTTAGGTCCAAGTGAAGAGTCAAGGTTCATACAAAACATGACTTTTAAATTCCTAGCTGTTCCAGGAAAAAATGCAAATTGTGCTTTTAATAAGTAGCAGGTGAGGGCCCAGGAAGCTGCCCATTTCTTTTATTTTTATGGGTCTCCAATTATGCTGTGATTGCATCAGTTGCACTCAAAGAGAGATTTTGAGGAGACATTAAAATATATTTTGCAATTTACAGTAAGAGTCTTATTTCAAGGTAGCGATTTTAACGAACAATTTTAACTCTCTTGCCTTGAAATTTCCACAGATATAATTCAATAAAGCAAGAGAAAATTTATCTGAGCACCTTAATAGATAAGTTACTCTCTCTTGGTTAGACACTTTGGAGATGGTTATAGTACAGACTGGGAATGAAGCCAGTATCAACAAGCAGAGTCAATACAGATAAACATGTAGGAAAATTATGGTGGCACTGGATAATATAATCTTTGAAAAGGGCACAACAGAAATAAGATGGGACCAAATATGGCCAGCACACGTATTCTTGCTTTATTGGAATGAAGTGGAAAGGCAACACTTTACTGCAGCAAGAAGGGTAGCTTCAAATGAGCAAGGATTAAAGCCCAAGGAAATCAGCATTAGTCAAAGGAGAGACCAAGCTGCTCACAGAACAAAAAAAGCAGCAAGATTTTATGACCTTGCCATGGTAGGAGAAAGCCCAGATGGAGGCCCTTTCCAAAAGATGTTTCTTCTTGTGACCACCCAGTGTTCACTGGGGTCACAATCAAGTTGTCCTAGGGCTTGGCAAGTTACTCTTCAGGCTTTTGTGCAAACCTTCTGGCTTTGTGGTTTGGTCCAGGCCTTGTGATAGGGTTGAAGGACTTCAGGTGCTTAAGCTATTGCACCTGCTGAAGAAGCACAAGTGATGGGAAAAGAGGAAAGGGCGGGAAAATAAGACACACGCCAGCTCCATTAGATAATAGGACAAATTCATTCTATATTATAGTAATCTTTGAAATTTAAATCTATTTTTACTTAAATTTTTTTATTTTGAAGGTTGTAAAATACAACAGAACAAGACAGAACAAAGCCAATCGAGACAACGCAGTGAAACTGATACAGAACTTCACAGCAGGTTACTGTGATAACAGTAACAGGCACCAGAGTATATCTCGTTATCTTCACAATAGTTGTCCATTCAGTCAGGTATAGCAAAATCAAACCAAAACCAGAACATTATAAAACCTATGAAAACAGAATATTGAATAGAGAAAAACAATCAATAAGAACAAAACAGTGAAAACAGTATTTGCCTTCAAAGAGATGATAGAAGAAAATCCCCCGTATTTGCTGTATTGTATATGGTCAGCCTGCCAAGAGATGCTCAGACCTCAGGCTCCCAGTTGCTAATGGTGAGGGGGGAAGAGATGGGATGTTTGGTTCTCAGCCTGTGCACTGGTAGGTTGATGGGAGATACTACTGGTTCTCTTCCTGGCTTGCCCGCCGCTTGCTAGCACCATGGCTGCTTACCAGGAAGGCAGGAGGGTTGCTTTCTTGCTCCATGCCCTAAGTTCTGACTTGGCTAGATCCTGGGAGATGCTGACTGGTTGTCTTCCTGGCTTGCCCGCCACTTGCTAGCACCATGGCTGCTTACCAGGAAGGCAGGCGGGTTGCTTTCTTCACTTTTATTGATATGTTTGCAGTACATATAGAATGATTACATTCATCATGGGGAGTTGGAACATAATTCTTTTTATTTCCCCTTCTGCTCTCCTCCTTTCCCCTTCCCCGCTTCTCTAGATCCTCTCTCCATTTGCAAAAGATCTATCTCCCTCTTTCCTATTGTGTATCTTTTATTATGCTCTTTAAATTTTTCATGCTTTTGTGTTTTTCACATAAGAGAAGATATATGATATTTGCAGTCGTATGTCTGATTTATTTCACTTTATATTATGGCCTCAAGGAGCATTATAGTCTTGGGTGAAAACATTTTTAAGTGATCAATACATCTTCATGCAGAAGTGAATAGAATCTGTCACAAGACGTTGATAGTTAATTGATTTGTTAATTTGAGTAAGTAAGCTCTACTCAACTGGATCAGCATAGTTCTAGGCATGAAATCATCACAGATATAACTCAATGATGGCATATAGTTTAATACAGGGATTTACTGGAGACGGAAGACCTACTGTAGATAGGCTTGTCATCTGAATGGAATAAAAGTGAAACAAGGGAGGAAGGCTGGCTTGTTTCTTTGGAGGAGCTCCAGCCTTCACCATCAGCTTAGATGTTGTCTCCTGCCTTCCACTGCAGACCCTTCAGCCTCCTGATACAGACTTGCACAGGACTCTACAGTGAGCTCCAGGCCTTCGGTCTTCTACTGGAGCTCCGTCATGCAGACTCGTCATGCAGATTCATATCTCCATCATGCAGACAGCACTTTTGCAATTTTCCACACGTGTCTCTGTGAGTGGCCATTATAAGCCTACCCTTTAAGTCCTTTTATTTATATATCTTGCATTAAATTTATTTCTGTACTGATCATTGACTGATATACAAAGGCTAAAGCCCTAAATGAAGACAGAGATGTCAAACTTTTATCCCATTGATAGTCACCAAGGAGATTTCCATAGGCTCAAGTGAAAAGTCAATGTTTTCAGCAGAGCAATCTTTGGGGTCCTGAGAAATAATCTAGGCAACTGTTATCAACACCTATATATCAGAAGTGTTTTCTACACTAAAACTAGTGATGAACTAGTCATGTATTACCCGGCTTTGTGATCGTCACAGTGAATGATCTTTAAGTATAGTAAGAGCAAGTGAAGCCAGAGGATTTTTAAGGTTTTTGGGATGACAGTTCACTTGATTTGTTAAACATTTTGCTTCTGTGGTTCTATTATGGTCTCATGATAGCTTGTTAACAAAAGCACAAGGGAAGACAAGTAAAATATCATGCTAGAAAGGGCAATGGTTCATGGTGTCCAGGGGTTTGTTTTGCTGTCCTTTCAGTCCCAGCCTGGTGGTCTCTAAGTGTCTCATTGGGATTGGTCACCCTTGTAAAACAGGGAACAGACTGCTTGGTTTAGCTCAAAGATTCTGGCAATTGCATCAGCACCCTCCAGAAGAAACACTTCTTTCAGGTTTTTCACATCACCTTTTTCTTGGCATCAGCTACCATATTAGTCAGTGCAGTGCTATCTGGTTTAAAACAACAGCAAATAGTCAACCATCGCAGTAACTTCATGATGCCGAGTAGTTAATGCCAGACCCATTTTTCTCCTTCTATTCATTACCTCTCAACTATGAGGACTCCCACATTCCTTTCCCTGTGCCCCACCCCATCTTTAAAGACAGACACAGAGCCTCAAATCCTCCTCTTACTTTGAATTTCCATGACTCCCCTTGCTATCCAGAGAAAACTCCATTTTTAAGTGACCATTTTAAATCACATAATCTAATCTATCCATGCCTACCCTATTAACCTTCTCCATGTTGATACAAGGTGTTTCACACATCATAGCAGACACAAAGGGGGCAATATCACATCATATCCACGGGATTCAGGGACTGAGGGTACAGAGGCAGTGGGTCATTTTAGAAATTCTGCCTCCCAAATAAATTATAAGTAAAATAATTATGTCATTGTTATTATGAAGCTTCCATAAAATGGTCAATATAGACACAAAACCTAACAATAGTGTATTCATAGTCTGCTTATAAACTATTATAACATTGTCATTATTTTATTATGTTTCCCAATCTGTCACACTTCTGGAATTCTGTGACCTAAATTTAAGATTTTAGTTCCTTTTTAGGATTGATGGATACAGATCCTTTTCTTGAAACATTCTCACTCGAATTATTGGTGTCTCTTTGCTTTGTTTTTTTAGCCTAAAAAGTATGCCCACAGGGTATCAAAATGATACACTCCACACTCCTTTGTCATCTCTCATATTATAGCGTTTCTACACTTTTTCACTTTAAAAAAAATTCTTGAGGGCCAGGGATTTAGCTCAGTGGTGTAAGCACCTGCCTTGCAGGGGTGAGTTCATGAGTTCCACTCCCAGAACCAAAAAAAAAAAAAAAAAAAAAAAAAAAAGAAAAGAAAAATCTTCACTAAAATGCTTCCCACTTATAACAGAATTTTATGGTACAACTGAACCAAGTCTTAGTAAGTTGTGATTTATTTAGGGGAAAAGACTTTTAATACAGTAATTGCACAATTTTGGCTTATTGTAAGGAACACTCATTCTAGTACCAATATAAATAAAGTGAAGTGTAGTTTTCAATGGATTCATTTGCATCAACTAACTTGTAATTCATAAAAATCAAGAGAGTCAGTAGAACTAGTGTTAATGTCCCTTTTTAAAAATAAGAAATCTGAGTCACTTTGCTCAAGCTCTCCCATGAGTAAATTGATGGCAGCGTATTATTTTCATGCACTAGAAACATGCAAGAAACATTAGAATAAGAGCAAAGATTTTTCACATAACTGTCTTTGAATGTTCATTTAGCTAGTAACAATAATAGTGGTAATAACAATAGAAATGCTGCTAAATTAAAGTACAAGTTTATTGATTTTAAAGTGTTACATGGTGACTAGTTGTATAGGTCATAATATAGCTAGCTAGCTAGCCAGGTAGATATGGTAAAATCAGATCAATTAAATAATGAATTTTTAGTGCTTTACATAAGAGTACAACCTTCCATCATATATAGGAGAGATTTCAAGTTTGCATATAAAAATATATCATAATATGTTTCATTAACTTGAATATTCAAATCCATATTTCAAGGATGCATGTTAACAGGATTCGAATTTGTTTAGTCACAGGAGATAAAACAGTATTCTACAAACTAAAATCTGAAAATGACTTTAAATTAAGAATCAAGAACTGGTTAAGAGAAGAACTGGAATTAAGAACTGGTTAAGACAAGAAAATTACAAAAATCAAAATATATGCTATTGGGTAATATCTTTCCTATAATGTCAATATTATGTCTGATTTTGTTCCTTACCTAATCAAAACAATAAGAAATTGTTCAATATTTTTAAGTTCATGGAAAGTAAAATAGTCTTTGTCCCATTCTCAGACATGTAAGCAAATCTATCACGAATGTTATTTTAAATTTAACCTGTGAAATAAGATGCACTCACTGGCACCCTGACTGGACGGTGTGGTCTTATCTCAGGCTCCACCATTGCTGTTGCTAACTTTACCCACCAGTCCCGCTATCCTGTTGAAAAAAAAAATTATTACTTGAATTTCAAAAGTAATTTATGGCATATCTGAGATAAGGCCTAGTAGCACTTTAGAACATTGTCTCAAAAAACTTGAAGAGAAGCGGAACATCTGAAGCTCTAAGGCTCTTCCTGTGGGAGGAGTTTCCATTTCACAGAGGGATCCAGTTCCTCGTCCAAATCATCCAGCTCCTGCTCCTTGGAGAGCTCCAGGAAAACCTGTAATGGGAGAAAAAGCTTGAGAGGAGAGGGATGAGGGCTGCTTTCTATAGCTCCCACCATGTGCAGAAGGTAGCCCACGTAGACATTTGAATTTCATGGGTGATAGAAGGCCACTGAAACGGACCCACCTGCTCCAGGGTGGACTGCGAGAGGCTGTACTCCTCCAGCTCGAAGTCCTGTTTAACTGCACAAAGATGAATGTATGTGTATATATATATACATATATGGAGAGAGAGAGAGAGAGAGAGAGAGATTTTGAGAATTTTACTTTGTCATGATAAAAAAAACCCTTAAAAATAACCTTGAACATAAAATATAAGGTAACAATATTTCTCTACTAAATATGGGAATGCAGATGCACTAACAATAGTTCAACAGGATGGAAATACTGCCCCACTTTCTTAGAGTTTTGATGGAAGCACCAGAAGGCTGGAAAAGACCATTAGAAGCTCCAGAACTTTCAAGGAGGTGCACCAAGGGATGGTTTCCACTGCTTTGGAAAACTGCCATGTATGTGTCTATGCCGGCCCTCGCTCTTCTGCAGAGGCTGGCCTGGGAGCTGTCCTCTACCAGATTCTACCAATGGAAATCCTGGCAGGAGGGACACGGGACAATGGAACTCAAGGCGTTTATTCTTTCACTAGCTCCCCGACAGCAGGTGTATACATGGATAGAAGGTCACTACTTGCGTCAAGGTGGCAAATTCTGCATGAGTCCATTCTCAGGTTCCATTCGCTGTTTCCCTACCTTCAAACCTAAAAAGTGGTGATAGTTTTGCTGTTTCTAGCCATGAGATCTTGCACCATAACTACACTTTTACACAGGAGACCCTGCTGTCTGTCACATTATAGTTCTGACAGTCAACCTTTGCTCCTAGTTATCCCTTCTCCTCTTCCCTTTCATTCTATCCTGAAAAGGCTCAGAACATCAGCTTATCAGTCAAGAAGGGAAAAGAATAAAAAGAGAGACACACTGACTGTGCCATCTTTGCAGCTGCAGATCTCCAAAGTGGAGGCAAGTTTGACCTGAGAGAGGCATGTAACACAAGTTTTCCTAGAGTTCGCGTGGCACAAATGTGATCGGGTATGGAAGAAGGATCAGTGCACCCAGGAAAAGGAAGTGGTCATGGGATGTGCATTTTGCTTCCATGGCGTTCATACCATAAATGTACACATTGCAATGTAATGTAATGATGTCTAGTAACAGTTTGAGAAAAAAAAATCTAGCTGTTTCTGCATTTTTATGTTGTGTCATATTCATATGACAGAGTGGGAAGTTAGGATTAAAATTGCTTCCCCTCAAATGAAAATGAGTTGCAGTAAATTAAGCAAACGAGCAATTTGGAATAGGAGAGAATATTTTTGAAAGCAAAATATAAGGAGCCTTTTGAAGGAAGTTTCAACTGTATTCTAGGGAGCAGTCTTTCTCAATCTCTCTGCTACTAATTCATTAAGAAGTACATGAGATACCACTGTGGAAATTCGTCTGCTGGAGTGATGCAAAGCTGACAATAAGGGAAACTGGTCAATATGGAAAACTAAGCCTTCTTGGAGAAGTCCCTTGTTAGGACCTTGAAAGCCTGAGGTTTGTATGCTTTCGCAAACATGTGAAGTCAGGAAGCAATTGCTCAAGAAGAGCCCTGGGGGAAGAATGTAACTCATTAGGGTCTGTGCACCTGACATGACAGGCAAAAACCAAGCCAAGTGAGATCAGCACAGTGCATGAAGATCAAATGCAGGTGCCCACAAAGTCACTGATTAGCTCACTGCAAGAGAGAAGAACCATCTCAGCAGTATCAGTTGCTGTCCAAGAACACCTCAAAACAAAAACAAATTTATACTTTTCTGTTTGCACAAATCTGTGGACTCCCCAGCTCTGAATGTCAAAGGTCTCTTTCCTCCAGAACCTTGTTGAGCCAGGGCAAAGTCTCCCAACCTCAGCTCTTCGACAGCGTGTTCAGGTCATTCTTTCCCCGTGGGCATTGTAGGGTGTCTAACATCCTCTCTGGTCTCTATCCGCTTGATGCCTGCTGCGCTCTGTCTCTCTACTCCTAGTAGTGAGGGCTGATCATCCCCATGATTTTTCAAATCACCCTGTTTTGAGAACCACTATGTTGAAAGTCTTATTTATGGAAAAAGAATCACAGTTCTATGTTTATGAATTTTTTAATGCTGGTTTGGGTTTTTTTTCTATTTCTTAGAGTCTGGTCTCTAAACGATCACTTACCTATCTCTAACTTGGAGAAAGTCTGTGATAAAGGCTGTACATCCTCCACAGGTAGCCTGTAGACCATCAGGGAGGAGTACCTGCAAAGAGACTGGTGAGGCTGAAGTCCAGATGGCAGTCCTCTGCTGCTGGGTGTCTTAAAAGGAGAATAATCTTTTTTATGGAAAAAAGAACAAAACTTGAAGACAAAAGAGGAGAATAACAGCAATTATTATGTTACATACTGTTTTCTCCAAAGCAGATACTCAGAGTACAAGATATGGATATAAAAAATACTTCAAATGGTATTAGCACAAGCATTTCTTTTCAATCAGCTAAAAGAAACTAGTAGAATAACTATCTCATGGTTTTATTTCCTTTTCCCTTCCTTTCTTCCCTCCCCCCTTTCCTTTTGAACAATTTTTTCCCAATATCTATTGTATGCTTTGGACTTTATTCTTTCAGTTTCCCACACCTGGGAGATAATATGATGTTTACATACAGGAGTCTGACTTATTTCTGTTATGAGTATGATCTGAAGTTGGATCAGTTTATCTATAAAAGTCTCAAGTTTATCCTTCTTTATGGATGAGTAGTACTCCATTGTAGAAAAAGACCACATTTTTTGTATTATCTTCACTTAATGGGCACTTGGGTTGTTTCCAAGTTTTAGCTATTACAAACTGTGCTGCTGTAAACATGGGTGCATGTACTTCACTGTTGTGTGATGTTTTTATTTCCTCTGGGAAGATACTCAGAAGAGGAATGGCTGGGGTTGAATGGAATCTCTAATCCGCTTTTGTGAGGAATCTCCATACTGATTTCCACAGTAACTGTACCAGTCTACACTACCACCAACAGTGGAAAAGCGTTTCTCTTTCCTCAGAGCCCCTCCAGCATTTGTTATTGGTTGATTTCTTGATGACAGCCATTCTTTCTGGAGCGAGAGAGAATCTTATTGTTGCTTAATTTGCATCTTTCAAATGTCCAATGGTTCTGAACAAGTTTTCATATGTTTGCTGTTTGTATTTCTTCATCTCAAAACTGTGTATTCATCTCAGATGAATTTTCAAGTTGGGTCTTTGAATTTGGGAATCTGATTGTTTTTTAATTCTTTATATGGGCTAGATGTAAGTCCTTTGTATGAGGGACAACTGGGTAAAACATTGTCCCACTCTGTGAGTTGTCTTTGCAGTCCACTGATGATATATTTTATTGCACAAAAGCTTTTTAATAAGATGATATCCCATTGTTGACTCTTTGAGTGATCTGGGTTTTGTTCGTGAAGCCTCTGCCTACACTTAGGTCTTTAAGATTTCTACCTATCTCTCTTGCAGTATTTTGAAAGTAATTTGTTTAAAAATACACATATGTGTGGTCTTGGAAACAATCATAGTGGTATAAATACACTTTGATCAACTAGAGGTCAATCCACTACGAGGAGGATTAGGAGACGGAAAGAAATCAACAGCAATAAGGCTTCAGAAGGAAGCAAACAAGATTACCTTTCCATGATTACTTTAACGTGAAGAAAAGAGCATATAGGTAAAACCTACTTAACCTACTACCCTACTTGGGCCTCAGCTGCTATTACTGGTGATGATACAATTTCTAAGAGACACAATCCACTGAACTTTGATGCAGTTTCTGTGGTACAGGCTTTATACAGGGAATCTCCATTAACGGGATTGTTTTGCCATCTAGAAAGGGCCACTGAGAGGACATAAGCCAACACACACACTAGGACCTGGCCCGCTACTGAGTTCTCAGGAAAGCTCCCTCCCTTATAAGACAGTGCTCAGTCTCCGAGGCAGCACCTTGCTATCTCATTCTTCTCCCATGATAGCCTCTGGAATGAAACCTTTCTCTAGTTACTAGACTACAAAAATTTTTAAAAAGCAAACAGAAAAAGGAATAGAGGAAAAAGCTTTTATTCTTTATCACTAAAACCGAAAATCAAACAAAGACCAAGACGAAGTGACAGGTGTGTTTACCTTTCCTGCCGAGCAGCCTGGGGGAAGAGCCTCAGGATCTCTGCGTGCAGGGGCTGCACGCGCGTGAGGCTCCGCACCTTCATCTCCAGCACGTAGTCCTTGCCGAATTTGCTCTTTAGGTGTTGGATAGAACCAATACACCTGGAAGTCAGAAGCAGCGGTCAAGCAAGATAAGGGGGGATACCTTGGCCAGTGCTGTCCAGGTCAAGGCTGCAGTCCCCCAAAGTCAGAAAGAGCCTCTCCAGCTTCCCACAGAAGAGATTCCTGTGCCCTGTGGGTCCAGGGTCAGTCTGAGGAGCACTCACCTCAGCCTTCCGGACACCATGATGGCTATGCGATCACACACGGCCTCAGCCTCTGCCATATAATGGGTTGTCAGGAGGGCGCCCCTGTCCGTGTGTCTAAAGGTGGCCCGGATCGCCTGCCTGGAATTAGGTTTAAGGAAAATAAATGCAAGTACTGTCCAAGGCAATGTGGAAATTTTAAAAAAGAAATTTCCCTAGTCACAAATATACAACAATTAGTGAATCCGGACTGGACCCCAATCAGAATATGGCAGGGGTAATAAGCCGGGAAATAACCAAATTGCTGGTTAAAATTTGACCACAGGTTTGGGTTGAACATATATAGTAATTGGGTAAAAGTTACTTAGCAATTGTACAAGTTTCAAGAGTGTTTGTCTGCAGGTGGACAGAAGACAGAAAGTAGAACTTACTAAAATGTGTGATAATTCAACCTGTACCGTGAAGGTACAAAATAGCCCAAATTTCCTAAAACAATTAATGAATATACTGAGAATTTGGAATGTGTTTTATTCTGCATAGAATTATACGTTAGATAACATTGCAGAAAGAGTTAAAATTTAGCAATTGATTGATTTTACTATGCCCTATTTATACCCAGAAGACTTCTGAAGAAAATAAAATTCTTAGAATGGATAGTTAATGGAAGGAGTATATCTTTTTCTCCTCAATAAAAACTGGTGATAGGGCTATTCTCCCCTTAATGTTATTTTTTCCCATAGTAGATAAGTGGTTTATGCTTTTTCAGTAAACAGTGACTTTGAAGGCATTTATTTGTTACAGGAGCCATTAATCCACAGGGGACTACACATGTGTCTCCTCACCATATCTGCTGCTGGCCCTCGGGGTCCATCCCGGTGGACGGCTCATCCAGAATCACCACCGACGGGCTTCCCAGGATGCTTAGTGCAAAGCACAGCTGGAAGGAGAGAGACAGGCTGTCAGCACCGGGGGGCTGGGGTGTCCCGCGCCCACACCAAACCTCCACATACCTTTCTCTTTATTCCTTCTGACAGCGTCTTCACTGGGGTCTTCAGATGGTCCTGCAGCTTGAGGGCTTCCACCAACCTGAAGGAGGCGGTGTGAGTTAGACTTCATTATTCAGGAGCAATGGGGGCTGGCTGTAGAAGAACAAGCAACTCCAGACGTTACAGTAGAGAAAATAAGAGCTACTGGGGGAGCCATAACTGGGAAACCATTGAGACTATGCTGTGGCTGAATTGTAGTTTGCCTCCTAGAGGGTCGTGCATTGGGAGACTGGTAATGCGGTGACATTAGGAGACGGTGTGAACCTTTAAAAGCCCTGTGGGGGCCCTGAGGTTGTCTATGAATTGGGTGTGCCTTGAGAAGGGATGGTGGGATCCCCATCTGTCTCTGGTTTCCTGTCTTATTCCTACTCCCACGTACTTCTACTATGATGTTGTCAGGGCTGGGTCCCCATCAGAGGCTGAAACGAGAAGGCCACCCAATCTTGTAATTTCACCTTCCAGGCCACGGGGCAAACTTCTCTTCTTCATGAGTAATTAGCCTTAAGTATTTCATTATAGTAACACAGCATGGACCAATAGAGATACTTTATGAATCTTTCTTGGATATCACTCTCATATTTTCAATAGCTTCTCCCCACATTAAGAATAATCTGCAAACTTTTTTTTCCTGCAAGCTTAGAGCTAGAGAAAATAATATTGGGCTGGGTACTAGATGGTCACAATATTTTTCCTACAAGCAAGGGATCTTTTATTAGAAAGTCTTTTCTTGAATTTTGTGTTCTTAAATTTTGTTCAGAATGCCATTAACATCACATTTCCCCAATGCAGATTGCATGTGTGTCACTCTGCATGTGGGTCACTCACGTACTGTGCAGTGGTGACCATGGCGTCCCTTTTCTCCAGGCCCTTCACAGCCGCGTATGCTTCCAGGTGTCGCTTCACGGTCAGGCTGGGCCACAGCACATTCTCCTGAGGACAGTACCCCAGGAACCCCAGCTCGTCCCCTTCGCTGCCGCTTTTCAAAATCACCTAGACAAAAGAAGTTCATTCTCCAGTTCTGTTCAGAGTCGTGCATGTATGCACACGTGAGTGTACACGTCAGGCAGTTCCCTTTAGGTACATCCATGGATGCTAAGGCTGTAAAAGTACATGAGTACAAAAGTTTCAAAGTTACTGAATATAGCTCTGGAAAAATGGCAACACTCTCAGCAATTTAAAAGCCAGTATTCCATATTGCTATATGCTTTTTTTTTTTTCTTTTGTAACCAGGGATCAAACTCACAACTACGTGCTTGCCAGACAGGCACTTAGGCCACTGAGCTAAATCCCTGGCCCTATAACCTTCCACTATAGTTTAGACTTAACTACCAATTCCTTCACTAAGGTTGAATTCAAGGTGGCTTATTTGGTTGTTCATCACTTGAATTTATTCACAGATTCCCAAAATTAAAAAGAATAGAAGAGAGATTCTGATTCCCCAGTCATAAATACTGATAGTTATGGGATCTGACTCACACATGAGGCAGTGGTTATCAGTCAGGGGCAATCCTCTTCCCAGAGTACATTTGTCGGTGTTTGTATACGTGTTTCGTTGTCACAGTTTGTATGTGTAACTGCAGTGGGATGGGTACCTGGGCATCTAGTGGGTTGAGGCCAGGAATGCTGCTAAATACCCTACTACGCACAAAAATTATCCAGCGCAGAGGTCATTAATTTTAAGGTTGAAAAATTCCGAGCTAAAATAATATATGAAAAGTCTTTAGCGCTATGTGAAAAAGGAACTCAGTTGATTCATGCCAGCATTTGTCATTTTTATGAGCCAGGCTCTGTGCTATCCAATAACTCGAATAGCTAATGTGTCCTCACTGCTTAGCACATGCCAGGATCTGAGCATTTTATATAGTTTGAACCACATTGTCTTTATAGAAACCCTATATGTGTGCTGTGTTAACTGTATCATTCCTGTTTTACAGATGAGATAACTCACATACTCATGGATTAAGAAATTTTAAGATAATATGGAAAGTGAAACTGTTCTCAACCTCCAGGACCCATGCCCTTAACCTCCATACTATATTGTCCCCTCCAAGTACAACGCAAAAAAAATAAGTTATTTGCCTCATAGAACTTTCATTCTAGAGAGAGACCCAGAAAATTAACAAGTGAATACATAAGTGGACTAATTAAGGCCTCTTCTTAATCCTCTCAAGGAAGGAAATGTGCCTAACAATAATGTGGAGGGTTTAATGTAGCAAACAGTGCAGGCAGGAAAAGGTCTTTGGGGGTGATAGATGTTCAACAGACAAACAAGCATGTCAAGGGCTGAAGACAGGGCACAGGGGTAGATCAAACCCAAAGATACTCCAGTCAGTGTATCTCCAGGTGACTGAAGGCCAATCTGGCAAGATGTAGAGGTTGTGAAAGGCTGTCAGCCGAGTCCGTGTCATGCCAAGCCATGGTAAAAACTTTGGACCAATTTTAAGTCAGAGACTGTCGCCTGGAGAGTGGCAGGACGTCAGTGTTTAAGGACTGCTCTAACTGCAGTGTGAGGCAAAGATGGAAAGGGAAGGACAATTTAGAGAATACTTGTAACAATCAGCACCATCTTGCAACTTCCCTTCTAAACGTCGCCTTTGACGTTAACCTTGTGTCAAATGTCAGTACCATTTTCCCTTCGAAGCTGTACTTTGGTCTCCAACCCTCGTTTTACCCAAATTCGTTTAGACAAGTGGAATCCATATATTATTCTGTGTTTGTTTGGAATTTTGATATTTATTAATGTTTTTCTTACTTTTGTCTATGTTCTTAATAGATCCTGGAACTTTTAGCACCAGACCAACATAATTATTGTGCTCCAAGAAACTGTAGCAGACTCGCAGTAATACCTTCTGTTATCACCTTCTGTTCTCTCCACGGGGCCAGGACCTGCCCCAACAGCTACAGGAAAGTCTGTTTCACAGGCTCTTATGTAAAGACTTATGCAATTCTACTTGCTAATGAACTCATTGTTACAAAACATCTCACAGAATCTTTAATTATAGCATATAAACAGAAAGGTTATTAAATATGAAGATTCATTACTATAACCACATGTCCAGGTCTTATTCTTACAGTAGTTTCCAGTATGTTGCTGCAGTAGATAATTAAATTTAACAAGTTCTTGGAATAGAAAACTCGACAAAGCAAAGACATCTGATCTCAGTGGTATATATTTCCCTTTAATAGCTCTGTCTTTTTTCACCCAGTATAAAAAACAATAGTCTTTCTCATCAGTCAACTATGTTTGGAATTAAGGAGAAAATTTTTTTATCAATTCTCTTCACTCAATGCATAAATCACACAAATCACTCACAAACTATCCATATGCTTCTATAATTGCCATCAATATTTATTGGTCATTCAAGAAGCATTAATGACCATATTTCTGGGTGTTTTACTGACCTGTCCTGCATCTGGTTTTATGTCTCCAGTTATCATTTTAATCATGGTACTTTTGCCAGCTCCATTGTGTCCCAACAACCCTACAACTTCACCTGAAAGAAATAGAAATGCTCAGAAACACACAGATGATTATATCAAAAAATAAAAGCAAGCCAAGCATAATGCCACATGTCGGTACCACCAGCACGTTCAGAGGTTGAGGCAGAAGAAGTGCAAGTTTGAGCCCACCCTGGGCCGACTAGTGATCTCGTCTCAAAATAAAAAATTTAAAAATGATGGAATGTAGCTTATTTTGAAGGTCCTGAGTTCAATCCCCGGTAACACAATCAATCAGTCAATCAATAGCAAGGACCATGTGTCGGCTCTAACTTTTGAGCACTATGTGAAATGTGCTGTATACATGATTTCACTTATTCTCCTCCTCCACACACACACAGCTACTGTTTTTTTATATGGATCATATTTTCTTTCTCAGATGAGGAAACTGAGACTTAAAGAGCATAAATAACTTGCCTAAGATCATACAGCCTATGAGTGACTAAGCTAAAATTCAAAACAATATTTGATTCTGAAGCTTGTTGCACTGAACCAGAACATTAACATGACATTTTTAGAAATGACGAACGTGTTACTCTGCCAGTCAGTTCCCTTAGGTCATGAAATTACATCACTTTAAAATCTATGGTGTAGCTTTGGTAGATACTTACCTAACATGTGAGGTTCTGAGTTCAACTCCCAGCACTATAAAAATGCCGAGATTTTTAAAAAATACATAAGACCTATATCATTGTTTTTAACAGAAAAGTTGTCTGTTTGTTGTTACTGTTCTGCTTGTTTGTTTTAACAGAACAGACACAGTATCTTCTTGTGCAAAGAAAACCTGCAGGTGTAACTATAGTTTGTGAGCAGGAAGGAGCAGCCTTAGCACGATGACGGACATCGTTAGATACCTCCTGACTTGGATACTGTTCTTGCCTTAGAAAGAACCAATCTTTAGAGATCAAGATCGCTTTCATAGCAGAATTGTTGTTGCCAACCTTTTTTAACACAGAAAGAGACATTTCTTGTGGCAATTTTTTTCTTCCTTCTGGAAAAGCAATTTTTCTTTTTGCCTGCATATTCCTTCCGGAGACAGCTGGCAGTGATAACTGGTTTCTGAAAAGACAATCCAACAGCAGCGACACTTTACTCTCTCTTTGCGTTAAGAATGCTCCATGCTCCTTTCCAGAAAATGTGTCCTTATACAAGATCAGGAAGCAAACCCATCCTTCCCCTAGAAATTGCCATTGTCAAGTGAATTATCTCAAGCTTATATTCCTGTTGGAAAAGGGCATTTGCACCATCTTATGTGATGTTTGCTTATTCTTCTTTAGAGAGAAGGAATGAGAGTGTTCACTTAATCAGTAGATTTAAGATACCTACTTTTGGGGTTGGGGATTTAGCTCAGTGGCATAAGCACCTGCCTTGCAAGTGCATCGTTGTGAGTTCGATCCCTGGTACTGATTAAAAAAAAAAAACCTACTCTCATACATACATATGCATATATATATACATGTACAACTCAGATGAGCTGTCTCTTCCTAATTTCTTGTAGTAAGCTTTATTTGAGTTATAAAACTCATAAAATCTCACTCAAGTTTTATAACATTTAGCTGTATTTCTCAAAACTATGACTTTGAAAAATCAATTAACAAATTCATCTCAGTGTGTGTTTATTTTTCCCTTGTTCTCTTAGCTCTGTGGGCACTGCATACCTTCTGAAGTCCAATAATAAATTACATGAGAAAGGGTAAAAGAACCTCAAGTGCTTTTCAAAAATTAGAATTGGAAAGTCGCTCACTTTATCCAACAGGCAAAACGGTTTGACGAAGAATATTTTTGTAGGTTTTACCTCTTCTTCATCAAGGGCAGTTACAGCATTTGTTGTTCTTATTCTTTCCATTCGAACATCTTCATCTTCTCCTTCCGGTTCTTCTGGGTTTGGAAAAACATCGCTGCTTCTTGGAGAAATTCTGAAATCCAAATGGCATGACAGTGACAGGTTTCCAGTTGAAAAGCTTGGCAAAAGTAATGAATTCTCTGTGTACTACAATCAATTACTTAGCTAGATTAACAAGGAGCACAGCAGAATTTTCATTCTTAAACTCTCATTTGCCTTGAAAACAGCCTAATTACTATCAAAGAATCAGTGATGGTACTCATATCATCTTTGATTTTTACCTAAGTTTAATTGTTCCTAATGGTTATGACTACTTTTTTTTTTCCTAAATAATAAATTAGCACACCCTCTCTGGCAAAAGAATTTTGAGGGAAAGTTTCATGAGAAAGGTAGTTCAAAACACTTAGAGGAAGGGATGGTTCCAGAAAACTTAGGACATCTGATCATCATTTCAATGTTTGCTCCGTTATGAACAGAATCATTTCTGGGGAATTTGTGTCAGAATCACACTTCTCTCACTAATTCTTTTTTTTTGTTAAATCATCCTCCCCCACCCTGCCACGGAGTCCTGCTAGTTCCTAAATCTCTCCCTTGAACCACCACAAATAAACGTAATCATTTGGTTTTCTAAAACATAGCCTCATGTTTTACTTTACCATCAACATTAGATTTGAGCCCGATATTCATTTTGGGTGGTGGGCTAAGTGTTGAAGGTTTGATTTTGTATTATCTGACTTGTAAAACCTTGCTATTCTTCCCTGTTTCAATACTCTGATATCTAGCTTACGATTTATTTTTATTACGCAACAACGCATGACTTCAAGTTCATCTCAGCTGCCTTTTCTCACCGACAAAAAGAAGACATACATTACAACCTTTGTCTTAACTGTTCACACTTTATTTCTTTTCTGGATTGGTTACACTTGTATAATTGCTTGTCTATACTTGCTCGGTATTTTAAAGATTCTACCCTTTAACATAGCTTTTCTCACCATTAAATCAGAGTCTGGTTTGATTTTTCAGTCTGTTACCTGTGCTAATAGGATCTCTCGCTACATTGTATACACAATTATTATAGTTCACGTTGCTTTACTGAGTTTACAAAGTCTCTTAAAACAATCTTGAGCAGGTGGTGTTTTTTAAACTTAATTTAGAGATGTTAAAATTCTTTAAAGAATGAATATTAAATTAAAACATTAAATTCTATTGTTTTTTATCAACCTGAACACAGGGTCCTTTCGCAACGATTTCTTCCTAAAGTGTCCTTCCAGACATCGCAGAACAAAAAGGAAAATGAAAAACTGGAAGTAAGGCTAAAGGAAAAGAATGTCAATCAAAATTAACAACATCAGAAAAACAATTATTTCAATACTTGAACTGTTATAGGAGCTGGGTGATTGTTTATAACTGTGATGATATATAAAATTGTAACAGAAAATGTCCCCCCGACTCCCACTCCAGCCAGTATACCCCAGTTTCTTAGTTTCCCAGATAATAGTTCCCTTTGCAGTTCCAGTTGCTTATGTCTCCTAGAAATGCTTGGTCTGTATGGTGCACATTGTAAAACCAATCAAAGACAGCCAAGTATTTTGCCTTTGCACTTCCCCTTGCAGACTATAAAAACTTCCCTCCCTGAGCCTTTAGGGACTGATACATTGGGAATGTTCCTGATCAGTGCCAGAAGATGTAAAATAAATCTGCCTCCAAATCCTGGGTATTGCTTCAATGTTCTGCTTGTCATTACAAAATTACACTTCACAACATCTCCCAAGGCAGAAAGCAATCTATTTAATATTTTATGAAACTCTCGGAGTTTTTTCTGCTATTTAGAGAGGCCAATGAATGGATTAAAAAAAAGATGTGTTTTTAAAATATATAATGAAGTACTACTCGTAAAGAAAGACACATTTGAGTCAGTTACTGCTAAATAGATGGACCTTGCGCAAACACCCTTAAGTGAAATAAATTGGACACACATGCATAAATATTGCATTGTCTCACTGGTGCAAGAAACTGAAAGTGTAAAGAAGAACTAAATTGTACAAGAGTTATAGTAAAATGGGAAGAAATTGAAGAAAATGGGAATGAAGGAGGAAGGAGGAGGAAAAGAAGGAATAGAATAGAAAAAAATGAGACAAGAATGATAAAATGGAAACAAAGCTTTGTAAATAAGGAGGAGAAGAGGGGGTAAAGGGAGGGAAGGGAAATAGGAGGGGAAAAAGGACAAATCAAGGTATCTTACATACAGGTACAAATTCCCTATGATGAATGTGATCATTGTATATATCTACATTGTACCGATAAATTTAATAA
Source organism: Dolichotis patagonum (assembly GCA_004027295.1). NCBI lineage: Eukaryota > Metazoa > Chordata > Mammalia > Rodentia > Caviidae > Dolichotis > Dolichotis patagonum. The sequence continues at coordinate 71,800 of PVJX010002595.1, read as the reverse complement.
AATTTTTAAAAAGTCATTTCATGGATGTGTTTCACTTTGTATGCCAGAAATGTCATTTTTAATTTGACACAGTTCAAAGGACAGAAACCATACAAGGCTATGTCCCCTCATGAATATTATTGAAAAGGAAATATCTCCTTACTATTAGCAATGCCAGAAATACTATTTGAGATTCAGAAGCTCCTAAGTAATCCACGGAGTCATAAGAAATCTGTAAAACAAAAGGAAAGCTATTTACATAAACCTTCCCTTTAAAGGGCCTTGCCACCATTTTACCATTTAACAGGTAAAGTCAATTTCTGACTGTGCAGTATGTCTTGTTTTCTTCCAAGGCAGCTCAGTCATCTTGTTGAGACACAGAGGTGTTGTTACATGTAATACCATGAATTGGCAGGATTCTGGGTAATGCTGGCAAGACCCACTGAAGCCATGGACAATGCTGTCTTAAAACAAACCCTCTCCTTCGACTTCCATCTTTTTCTTCCTGTTTGTGCTCCTTTCTTGCATTCTTCCATCAAAAACCCTCTAATCATATTTTTTGTTGTTCTACATCTGCTTTTGAGAACAGCCAGAACAATCCTTCGAGCCAATTCCATCACCAACAATTTCATAGACGTATATAAATGTATCTTTTAAACACCCTTCATGAAAGGATGTTTTATTTCATTATGAATAAAGGGTAAAGGAGTCAATTGTATTTATTGATCACTATTCATCAAGACTTTTTTCTGAGAAAATGTAGATCTCTTGCAATAAATTTCTAAGTATTACAGCCATCCAGCATCTAGAAAAGATTTTTGTTTTTCACATTGGTTGTGACTGTAACATCATTTCAACTGATCTTATCCCCCTGCCTCAGATGACCACTTTAAGTAAAGGCATCCTATCCCAAAATGAGCTTAGTGCTTCCTGATTTCTGCCGTCTGCCATCAAATTTTATTTTTCCAGTTTTTTGAGATTCTAGAATCTCTACTCCAAAATTTGAAGTTGGTGAACCTCCAGTCCACCAAACTTTTGCCACTGTCCATCACGCCTTAGCTTACATATTTCCTAGTTCAGAGTTGTTCAAGTCCTCCTAGTGTAGAACTACACCCTTCTCTCCTTTTCCTTGTCAGACTCACCTGGCAACTTTTTGTTCCTGGGTAAACCAAATTCTCTACTTGCCATAAACTGTCTGAAAAGTAGCCTATAAGATAAACTCACCACCTTGCTGATCTTTCTTGAAGAGTAGAGTAGACTGTCTTTTAGTAGGTCAATCCTACTGACTTTGATCCCTGAAATAATTTTTCATATCTTTTCTTTTATGGTCAAAATCACAAATTCTTTTTGACTACTTCACTCTCATATGATGACTCCATTTCCCTAACAAGGGCATATCGATCACATCTTTCTACCAGCAAAGCCACTAAGCAACTTACCTCTGTATTTAGACACTCTAACAATGACCTTGTTAAATAGACGAAGCATTTCTGTTTTTTAGGGATGCAACCCCTTTACCTGTGCACTTCACTGTATATCTGACTTTCTCCTTGACATTTTTTTGAGTGTCTGTGAGGAACCATAAAACTAACATACCCAAATCTTAGCAGAAAAGCATCTCTCACTAGGGTTCCTAGAGTAAGAGTTATTATGTCTATAAAATACCCCATGCCTAGAATTGCCTTTGACCTTCTTGAAACAAAATCTAGCTTCCTACTGAACAAGAGCATTCCCTTGTGTGTGGTAAGACAATTGACTTTCTGAAAACGAACACTTCAGACTTTGTATGGCTAAGGACTCTGCTCCTGTTTTTGCAGTATCTAAGGCTTTCTCTTCTGGTTATATATTTTATGATGTGAAGATAGGACTGGAATTACTTACCTCAGAAAAAATGGATAGAGCACCAATCAGTGTGAAGGGTGGTATTAATATGGTACAGAATAGTAGCCCCAGAAATGTGTATTCACTTACATCAGTAGCAACTATTGTGAAGATAGTGACCTAGAACAGAAGTACGTGATAGTGTCATTGAACTTTAACAAGACTATAAGCATAAGTGAAATGAATCAGATACAGAAGTTTAATTGTCAGATTATTTCTCTTGTGTGAGAAATCCAAAGTTTAAATTAGCAGCAAAATGGAGAATAGCTATTAGGAAGCAGGAAGGGGAGGAGAACAGGGAATGTAGAGGGGAAGGAGGGGAAAGTGAACTTAAAAAAGAGAATTGAGGGGTAAAATGGAAACTAAGATTTTGTAAATAGGAAAGGGTGTAAGGGTTGAAAGGAGGGAAGGAGAATGGGAAAAAGGAATTCAGATACATTATGTGTAAGTACAAATTCCCCATGATCATTATGAATGACAAATATGTACTAATAAAAAATGAGTTAATTAAAAAACCAATCTGAATTACAGGTTATTTTCAAAGAGGATAATAATTCATCTCACTAATGTTCTTATTTTCAATTACCGTAATGCTTTTCTTTTTTGTGGCACAGGATTAGCTTACTGCTCTATTAGATGGGGTATTAATTTTTAATAGAAATAACACTACTTTTCGAACTCTATGCATATACAAGTCAGCTGAAGTTTTTCTTAAAATTCAGATTTTGGTGAAAGAGTTAGCATACTATTTCTGCATTTTTTCATCCAAAAGTATACCACAGATATCCTTTTACTCAAAGCACATTAGCTATTCATTTTCGTGCCTATTTCCTTGAATGGATATCCAAGAATTGACAATTTTGTCTTCAGAAAATGCATTACTTTCAAATTTTCTGGCCTATTAACGATAGTCTACATTAATCCTTCTATATCAACACTTGCAGTTTTGTAGGAAGAATTCTGAAAAAGTATAATTGCAGGTTAAATTTATGAAAATTTACAATTCAATGGTCACTAACATTTTTCAAAAGGATGGTGATGGTATTTCTCTGAAAGCCTTGAATTACAGTATATATCACTGAAAAGACAGGATCTGATTATTTTGGGTTTTATTTTCTTATTGCTGACATTATGTGAATAATTTCTAACTACTATGTAACATGATATTTGTCATTGGTTTTGGGGGGGTCTGTCCTTGTGTTTACATTTTGTTTTTAGTGGGCACTTTTTTTTATTGCTTACTTGTTAAGAAATCGTATGATGTTTCTTCAACTCATGGTTTTCCTTTAATGTAACTACTACTAATACTGAACAAATGTATTCTGAACTCAATCGACTATACTGTCTTTATTATTATCCTGTTAACTTCTAAGTTTGTTTTGCTATCTTTTTTATTTAGAGTTGTTCTTAATTGTTCTAAGTGAACTTATCAATGTTTTTCTTTCTTGGGTGTTGTTAGTAAAATTATCCTTGTTTTACAAAAGAAAATATTCAACTTTGTGGATACTTTTTATTCAAATATGTTCCAAGTATGCTTCCCATAATTATTTAAACACAACAAAACAGAACAGAACGGGATATAAGAAAGCATAAATTTCAAAGCTAGACAACCAGAGATCTTCACTATCTGTCATATTGTCTCTTGTTTTCTTCCAAATGGTTGTCCATATCTTTGCATATGGGGAGCTCATACTAACTAACATAGCCAATCTTTTCACAAGATGTGTAGTTCACTGGCTCCCACTTGCTAAATGGGGGGACACAGGAGAGGGGACAGGACGACATGAGACGTCTGATTCTCAGCCCACATGCCTGCAGGATCACAGCCGCCCCCCAGAGAGGGGAGGAGCTCCTTCTTTTCCCGGCACCCCAAGTCAACCACATGGTGCAGGCCCCAACACACCAGGGTCTCTCTCCTTCAGGCCGCCAAAAGTCTGCCACACTCACAGCCACCCCCCACAGAGGGAAGAGCTCCTTGTTCTCCCGGCACCCCGAGTCAACCGCATGGTGCAGGTCCCGAGGCACCAGGGTCTCTCCCCTGCAGGCCCCCTAAAGTCCGTCATACTCACCTGCTATTTCTTTCTGATGAATTGACCATTCCATTTCCAAAGTTCTGAAATGGCCAACAGACCACAGAAAGAATTCTCTTTAGGCTCCTGTTTGAAACCAGCATTTACAGCAATCTGCTTGCCTTGCTTCAGGGCCATCATGTTTTATTTTTTAATTGAGATAATTTTAACCTTAAATTATATATATTTTATATGGATATTATTTGTTCCTGAGTGATTTTTTTCTTTTCTTTCCTTTAGTAGACTATTTCTAGAGCAGGTTTGGCATCAGAGTACAATTGAGAAGGTGTAATAGAGATTTCTCATTTAAACTGTAACCCCATGTATGTGTCTCTCCTATGATCAACATCTCCCACTGGAATAGTACAGTGGTTACACTTTATGAATCTGTACCATCATGTCAGTATAATTCAGAGTTCACATTTTACACTAGTCTTTATTGTAGTTTTATATATTCTATGGGTTTGGGCAAATTTACAGTGGTATGCATACAGTATCAGATATGATACTACACTATCTTTAAGAGTGGTAGCTTAACTAACTGAAAATACACCATGCTACCTGTTCATACATTCCCTTAACTCTCAGCAACCTCTGATCTTCCTAGCTCCATAGTATGATCTTTTCCAAAATGTAATGTGTATCTACTATTTTCAAATCCACTTCTAGTGATATGCATTTAATTTTCCTCTGTGTCTTTTCATGGCTTGTTAGCATATTTCTTTTTGGCACTAAGTGATATCCTATTGTGTGTATGTAACACAGTTTATCCATTCACCATCTTGGTGTATTGGTTGAAATAATAGTGGTATAAACATCTGTGTATGTTGTACAGGTTTTTGTGTGGCCTAAGGATTTTATTTTAAAAAGCACTTAAAATAGTTCATTCTTTGAGATCACATTGAGTAGGTCAAATCTTTCCTAGAGTTATAAGTATATAAAATTTGGGTGAAAATAAATTTCATTTACTTTTCATCAAATGTATGAAAATTGAAAAAAAAATTGTGGGCATTAAATTTGGAGTCAGCTTGAATATTGCTTTTGTATAGTTGATTTCCATGTATGTCTTGAGTGCTTTTTCTTTGAGGCTTAATACATCAAAGAGTTTTGATCATTTCATAGTAATTCTTTCAGTTTAGAGGGTATTTTCTCATTTTATAACCCCATGTATATTTTTCTAAACAATATGGAGATGAGCTTCCTTTCCTTACTCAATCTAGAAAACTGATTTCTTTACTTTTTTAAAATAATTTGTATTTCCTCATGCATTTTATTTTTATTTTCTTCCAAAAGGCAAATATAAGACATTCTTCTCATCATCCCCTAGACTTTCTTTCCCTTTCTGGCAGTATAAACAATTTGGAAAACTAGTTGGTGCAACCTATTGACCTGATATTTCCACTATTATGCTTATATCTCAAAATACTTACACATAGGAACCAGAAGAAATACAAAAAAGTTCACAACAGAGTTTTCCTTAACAATCTAAAACAAGTCACTTGAATGTTCATCAATAGATAAATAAATAATAATGTATCTAATAGAATACTACAGCAATAGAAAGAAGTAAACCATTCAAGTACTTATCAGATGCAATAGCATTTGACTCTCAGATATACTGTTGATTAAGTGTAGACAGTGAGCAATGCATTCTGCATGATTCTATTTTGTTAAGCTCATAACTAGTTAATTTATATTATAACAACTAAAGATAATGATTTCCTATAAGGAGGGAGTAACATTGGAATGGGGAAGGAGCTTCTAGTACCCTAGTAATATTTTACTTCTTGATGTGTTGTGGAAGTGATTATATTAACTTTTTATTGTGTTTAAAATGTCTGTACTTTCTGAATGTAAATTATGTTTTCAATTAAATTTAATCTTTAAGAGATCATTTTGGTTACTTTATAGAGAGGATGGATTGCATTATTAGATTCACATGGATTATACATGGATTGAATGTGAACAGGGAAAAAGAGAGGAAAACAAGATTTCAGGTATGAGCAACTAACTTGGTGAATTCTATAGAAATAATGTAACTTGCTGAGAGATGAGGAAGCATAGAATTGAGTAGAGAGATATATTTCAGATATGGTATCATTGAAGTCCTTTTTAAATACTCAAGTGATGTTTAAGTGAACTATGAAGGGTAGAAGTCTCTAGTTCAGGAGTGTCTCTATCCCTGGAGATACGTGGAAATCATTGTAGCTGGCATACTCCCGCACACACACAATACATTTTATACATGCCTATGGTTATATGAGAGTAAGTAGGGATTTTAATTTGCCACTCTTACACATTCTTACATGTATTCAAGAAAAGTTTAAAAATAAAACAATGAACAGACTTACAGTTAAGAAGAAAAATGACCAAATGCCACTATTTTTTCTTCCATTGCGAAAAATGAATGAAATCACATAGGTCAAGAAAACAAGAGATGAGACATATCCAATAGTACACAGGATCTGAAAAAAGAATAAATTAAATTCTAATTTGGAAAGTGTCCATATTCATCTCTCAACTTTACAGAACTATAGAACAGATAACTTTATGTTCTGCAGTTTAAGATGAATAATACTACTGCACTGATGAAAAAATGGTCTAATAAAACTATTTCTTCATCTTTTCCACTTACCTGAATTAACAGGTTTTGAATTATGAATATAATCTCTTCTGGACTAAAAACATAATCCATTATTTGTATAAGAAGAAGAATCAAGAGGTAGAGAGGAATATCCACCAGCGCCTGTCCAAACCAGTAAGCGGAGGGGTAGAGGCCTGAAACCCATAGCTGGGAATGAACTTTTTTCTGATGAAGAAATAGAAAAATTATTAAAAGGCCCAGAAAACTTGAGGTTTGGGAAATTTTAAATACATAAATGCAAGAGCATTTATCTTTGCAATAGTCCCTTAATAATTATTATTCTGGTTTAGCAAAATGCTAATACTACTTGCCACAGGCCTACCTCAGAGACATTAAAAATACTGCAAACTACATTCATGACTTCATTGTCTAAAAGGACAGTGTACCAATATAACCGTCTAATCTTCCAACAGTACGTGTATATTTCTGTTCTTTCCTTTCCAAAGATGCTTTCTCCTTTGACAAGAACACTTGGAAACTGCACAAAGATTTAAAAATACGGGGTTTATAGCTGCTTCTAAGACTCTTGAAATTTATTGTGAATATGAAAAATGGACATTTTATTTAGGAGATAAGCACTGGTTATCTGTTTAAATGAAAGCACACACAATGAAGCTTCAGAGGGACCACGTTTTCCAACAGTAAGTCAAAGTACTGTAGTGAGTTGGTCAGGGTTGTTTCATGGAGTGACTTTACCAATTCAAAACCAGATGCCACTAAGAGAAAGGGAATAGGATTGTGTCTGCCAGGAATGCGAGTATGTCAGTACTCTCTGCAAATATCCCTCAGTGATACACAGCTAAAAGCTGAAATTCTCTACTAGTCAGTGATATTTCCCAGGATGCTTCTCCTGAGGTCTCACGTTTGTTTTAAAAATTTTGTTTTACTTTTCCTATTTTGAAAAACTCGTAACAAGATGCTTGATTGTCATAAGCATATAAATTAGATGAAACCCCTGGATGTTAATTTATAGCACAAGGGTCGAAAGAGAATCCTCTAGACATTTAAAATCTTTGAGAACTGTGTTAACTCTTCTTACTTTAGTGTCATCAATGCTGCTCATGGCAATGTAAGGAGTGAAACAGGCGGCCAGCGGTATCCAGAAGAATGCGCTGCTCAAGGACCCATAGTCGTAAGACGTATGTTCCTGAAATCATGCAGAACACAGTAAACAGATGGCAATGCTCATCTGGCTCATTGGAGCTGTCTTAATAAATTAGCCAAGTAAAGGAGTAAGGATAACCACTCAAGACCCTTCCCAAGGTGCTGCTTGCAATTTCTTACCTGTATTTCTTTTCAAACCTGTGTCACAGTAACTTGGACATTTTCAACATGTATTCTGATATACTTGTGAAGAATATACTCAAGCAGATGGTAGGAATTAGATAAGGTCTTTGTGAGGCAGGCATGAAACATCTGTTCTCTGTCTTTATGGCTACAGAGTTACATACACTGATTATGTATATAACAACAACACTGATATCATAATAGAAAATACACAGAATCAGGAATGGAGGTGCTATCTCGCTACTTTCAGAAACTGGTTCCAAATCAGTTCAACATTTATGAAGATTCATCCCAAGTTCAGTATAACGCCCAAGTCTCAACTCTAAATACCTTTAGGAACCTGACAGAGATTAAGAAGTAGGTGGACATTAGAAAATAAGAGTATTGATACCAGGAGAAAAGCAATTAGCATGCATCCTATACAAAGGCACTGTGATTTTTTTTTTTTAAGTCAAAATCCTGTGCAGGTTAAAGAGAATATTGAGTTTTGTTACAAGCCTGGCTTTATCTTTCATTAATTGCCTCACTACAATTTCAGTATCTCTGCAAAAGGTTTAGCTCAGTGGTGGAAGCACTGGCCTGGTAGGTGTGAGGTTGTGAGTTCAATCCCTGGTACCCCCCAGAAAAAAAAATTCAAGTGTCCCAAGTTTTGTGGTCTCTTTTTTTCTACCTCCTCCTAAAACTCAGTGTCTTTCTGCATATAAAAACTGTTCAAATGTGCCAGGCATGTTAGTGCATGTCTGTAATCCCAGCACTCAAAGAGGCTGAGATAGGAGGATTACTGTGAATTCAAGACCAGCCCAAATGACATAGAAAGACAATAGCTTCTCAAAACAAACAATCAAACAATAGTTCAAATAAAATTGCGTATGTGACTATGAGGCCTTGAAAAGAGAAATAAGTACTCTACGGTTCTCATGGCTTTTTCTAAAACACAGAGGGTGAAACAGTGGCAGAATTGTTGGACCATCTGAACAGTGGCCACATCAAACAATGGGCAACATGAGAGAGAAAGCTCAACTGCATAGATTTCTCGGCAGCAGTCTGAGGAAACCCTGTTTGTTAAATTAGAGTGAGTCCTACAGAGGGAATGGGGACCAAGCTAAATGGATCACCTAGGACAATCAAACAGGTCACTTGGTCTGTGGGGACCCCACAAGTAGAAGCTAGCAGCAGTGGATGCAAGCCCATTACTATTTCTAAGGAAGATCTTCATTTCTCCACCCTTGTTTCTGCTTCTTCAGAAGAGAAAAGGTAGGAGGGCTTCACAGATATGCCACTCTCTCCTCCTACTACAAACTGTTAGACTGTAAAAAGAGCAAAATCACACCACCTGCCCCATTCATGTCCCAAAGACTGTAAGCTGACCGTACAGGCTTTCAACTGGATAGCAAATTGAAATTTTGGACTTCAGTGAGTAATTGAGAACAAAAAAATGATCAAGAGACTACACAATACGTTCAAAGTGTCATTTAAAGAAGGAAAAGGGGAATTCAACATACCAAGGTGAAAGTAGTGACCTGAAGCCATAGATTTACACTTCCTCCTCCTCTAACCTAATTCTAACTGTGAGGATCTGAGCAGGCCTGGAAATTACATTTTCAACATGACAATCAAACATTGAATGTTTAATATCACTGAAAACCTATATTTAGATGTGATAGTGGTTTTTTGATATTTTTGAAGAGTTCTTTAAGAGATTATGTATACTAAAATATTTGAAAATAAAGTAATATGGTTTTTCAGATTTATTTCAGAATAATCTCGAAACCACATGTTTATGATGGATTGAGGTTGGCTTTTGGTGCATTAGGATATTATATGTTCTAATACATATATACGTATATATATATATATATACATATATATATATATACATATATATGTTTGAAATCTTAAATAATAAAAAAGTTACCTTAAACAAAAGAGAAACAAGAACTTTTCCTATGCTCCTAGTTCTACTTCAGCCAATTCTCTAATTGGTTGAAAGTTAAATGTCTTCTATTTCAAGTGGAAGTTTCCTTTTTTGCCTTACTGGGAATTGAATTCAATACCTTTATACTGAGCTGTATCCCCAGAACTTTTTATTATTTTTCTTTGAGATATGGTATCACTATATCTCTGAGTTGCCCAGACTGGGGTCAAACGTGTAATTGGCCTGTTTCAGCTTCCCCAAGTGCTAGGAAAATTTCTCTTACAAGCTCACAGGGAAAATAATAATAATGATAATAGTAATAATGATGAACTAATGAATAAATCATGAAATAATTAATAATGAGATAATGAATATAAATAATGAAATAATAACAATGATAATAATAATAATGACAATAATGATAAGTACAATGTACTGAGCACTTAGTTTTCTGTGTTTTGGTGTCCCTTGTTATCATATTGATTATACTATGAGAACTATTATAATAGTTCTGATAGTAATGTGCTCCTGATGCTCATATTGCCTCACCCACTTGAGGAGAAATTTTTGTGATGAAGTTATTGCCTGATTGTTTTTCTGAGGTTTGCTACACTAACGCCTACAGAATTCAAACAGTTTAAGGTTCCACAGTTTGACTTTGAGGACTTTGGCTGTTTCTACTATGTTCTAGTATGTAGAGCGGTAGGAGTAAAAGATCTAAGTCCAAAGGTGGAATTTTTTGCCAAATATTTGTACTTCCTGTTGCTTTCCTGACTCTAGGTCAACTAAACAAGGTTATAGTATTTTATAATCATTTCTAAGTAGTATCCATATTAATATACAGTGCCATACATAAAGCATAAACCTTTTTAAGGGAAGGTTCCTAAGAATCAACGTATTAATTACGTATTTCAAAGAGTTTCTTGAGAACTTCTAATGGTTCAGTGTAAGTGAGATAATATTATACTTACTTCAAAAAATGTGCTTCTACTGGTCTGAATGTGTTCTGTAGAATTAAAAAGTCCAAGTAACCCATTGCTAATAATATCTATGAGGACAGGAAAGCAATTCAGCCTCTTGGTATTACAGGCTATTGAAAATCTGTGATCCTAAAATAAAGTGAACATTTTTAAATTGGCAAAAAGCAAAGAGAAATTTAAGGAATAAGTTGATAGAAAAGCATTCAGATTACTGATATGTAGTAAAGTCAAAGCACAAACATGACTAATATCACTAGGCCCAATACCATTTGACTTACATCTGGTATATATAAAAGAATCCAGGGACAGTGATTTTTATCTTCCAGAACATCAGCCACGTGGCTACATATGCCTAAAATCTCACCAAAAAATGTACCTCAAATGAATTTTAGCAGCTTTGTTTCCAAATGTGTTGTATTTGTTTTATAAGTAAAGAATGTGCAGATAACTGGGAAGGAGGAAGCAGGCAGGCAGTTGTAAAGAAAGCATTTGTTTGAATAAGTACTAAGCTTATATGTAAAATCTATCTTAAAATGACATATAACCTTTATACATACATGTGTGGGTAGATACATATGTTATATATATGCATGTATATTTTTTGCTTATGTCCTCCTTACAAAAAAAATTTATATTGCAGAAAATATGGGTATCAACAATGCATTTTTGTAATCATAAATAAATCAAAATATATTGTATCTCACCCATTGACCCAAAGAAAAAATTTTGAAAAACTATTTTTCTTGGCACACTCGGAACTAACTCCACTGAGACCTCCTGATGATTCGTTTGGATGAAGGTAATTTCTCAGTATATTTTTGGCATGGAAATGTTTTCCTAAAAATTAACTTTGATGAGCTACAAATGGTCAAATGGAAATTTACTCAATTAAATGAATTGTCTCATCTTTTCCATTAGTCTACTTTTGTGTTCTCTAACTCAAATTGCTACAGAATCTAGGTAAGTGACACATAGCAGCAAAGCAAGTCAAGCTTCAATTGGGCAGTTGCTCTCAGCTGCAGGTAAAAGTAAGACCTAAATTAACCACTGGAGTGGGATCCTATTATATAGTTAAATAAATCATTATCATTGCAGTTCATTGGTTGCTGTTACCCTGGATGTTGCAGGCAAATTATTGAAGCCCAGATTCTCGTCTCATTTGTGTCACACTGGCCTTTTACATCAGTTGACTAGAATTATTCAGCTTGTACATTCACAATCCATCTTTGGGGAACAGAGCAGAGGCCGACAGACCTGTTGATCGCCTGACACAGTGATGGCTCCATTGTAAGATGGCTCCTCTGTGCCGTTTCTAGTTCCAAAAGCGTCCACTTCCAAAGCTATGTTCTGTCGTCTCAGTGATTGCAAAAAATTCTCGATGCTGGCCCCTACCATGGGGGTAAAGATCAAACAACATAAAGGTAAAGCAAAACAACAAGCACTGTTTTTAAAAAAAGGAACAACAAGAAATTCAATGGTATCACTCTAAACCTACCATAATGACTGTCTATGGATTTATTTAACAGGCAGAGCTGGAGCTATGGTACCACTCTGTTACCATGAGCATGACAAACTTTCCTAGGAGCTAGCATTTGCTTATAATTTCTGTTAGTATAAAAAGAGTAATGGGCTAGAGATATAGTTCTGTAGTGGAGCAGTTGTCCAACATGTACAAGGCCCGTGGGTTTTATCAGCAACAATGCAAGTAACAACAATCACAACCAATTAACATTGCAATCCTTGACACCAATAATCTATGTTCTTTCCAATTGGGAACAAATATTTTTCTAGGGCCCAGTGATTCAAAGACTTACAAAATATTACAGAAAGACTTCAAAAGTTAGTACATGATTTACATGTTTAAATTTCCTTTGGTTGCTTTGTGCAACAGCCTTTGGGTTTAAGGATGCAGCAAATTTGTTTCTAAAACAAACTCTTTAATCTTGAACTTTTTATTTTTTTAATTAACTTTTCATTTTGCCTCATAAGAGTTTTCTAAAACATTCAACATTGTTTTTCTTGATGTTTTATAGGAATCTCTCAAAAACATCTACAAGGTGCATCTTAGCCCGTGTTCACCTGTTTTATTGATGACCAGCAGAAGAGTTAGAGGACCCTCTGGGGGCTGTCCAGGTGAAAGGAAGTACATATCTGGAGAGAGTCCCCAAGAGTAACTTTTCTGATATAATTCATAGAATAGGTGTTCCAAAAGTTGAGGGACAAAGCCAACCCCTAAGAGCAACAACCTATGTGGAGAAAATATAAAAGAAAAACTCATCTATAGCAACTTTTCAGGTTATTAGTTTTGAGCAAACAATGGGTATCATCATGGAAATAAACTGCAAGTACTAAATAAACATTTTAATCATGCTTTTCCCTCTCTCTGAAAATAAAGCGTTCTTATGCGTCTATGTTTTGTCTTTTCTTCTTCCTAGCTGTTTAGTTCTGCCTTGGACATTTCATTTTGTCCTGTGAAATCTGCTTATTATGACTTTTAAACCTCTTTCCAAGGTGCACTTCTTAGCTCCATTTCAGTCCTGCAGTCCTTCCTTGAACTGCACCACTGCCACCTGGCATGTCACCACATGCTGAATCTTTTCCCCATCTCGTTCCCTTATGCAAGTTGCATTATCTTTTCATTCACTTGGCACTCAAAGTGCAGTAATTATATTCTTCTCACTTCTACTTTTCAAGTTGGGCATTATTGTCTCTTTTCTAACATCACTGTTAGTTTAATGATTATTTTCAGTTTACCAGTGGCTACTATTCCCAGTTTTTCAGCATTGTTCTTAATTGTCTTGTATTTTATTCTAACAAAATGATATTTTAATAGGTCCTTAAAATCCAAACCCCTTTTCTCTATATGCCATATTCTTAAAATAATATTTGTTCTACATAGTAATGAACTAATTTTAGTAACAGCTGCCGTACGGAGCGTACTCATCTAATCAGCCTTTTGGAAACAGTTGCTATAGTTTGGGGTGGAATATCCCCCAGTGTCCTGTATGGTAAAGGTCTAGTACCCAGAGTGGTACTACTGAGAGACAGTGACCTGTCAGGTGGGCTGTGTGCTGTGTCGTTAGGCTACTGAGGTGTGCCCCGGAAGGGAACTGTGAGATTTTGGTCTCTCCCTCTTGGCTTCCTGGCTCATGGTGTACATGACGTGTTTCACCACGCCTTCCCCCAGTGATGTGTCACCCCCACCAGATTATGGAACCCCTTGATCTTGAGCTAGAACCTCCAGAACTGTGAACAAAAATAAACCTTTTCTCTTTATGAGTTGTCACAGGTATTTGCTTATAGTGACGAAAGGCCAACTAATACAACTTTCATGGCTGATTTATTTTAATATATGTATAAACACTTGACAACAGAGTTCCGTATAAGTGTGCTCAAAATAAAAATATTTTGGATGAATGAGTAACTTCAGTATAGACCTAGGTTTAGGCACAAACTAAGCATTTAGTGAAGAGGCTGAAGCTGTAGGCATATGTATGGACCTTGCAGTGGGTTCCAGATGTAGTTGTGACACTAAAATAGAAATTCATAGAACCTCAAAACTGTAACATTGATATTCTATCTGCGTGTCCAGCCTGACAACTACGACACTAAGTCTAACCTGAGTTTCCAGCCACCTGGTCTGCTTTACGGATTTGAGATGTGCCAGTCCCTATGGCAATGTGACTCAATATCTTAAAATAAATTGTACATATCTATATCTAATTATAATATATATAATTAGATGTACCGGCCTATATATATTTCTAAATATCTATAGCTGTATCTGTTTTCCCTAGTGGTTGCATTTTTCTGGCAAATGCAGAAAAATTCAGATTTAGTACATTTTGGATAAAGAGAGAAAGGAATCTTTGGGATAGGATGTGATTTCACTCCAGCTCGTTTGAAAGAAAAAAACTTGTGTGAAATTAAAAGAATCTCAATCTTTATAGGTTTTAATTACACACATTGTAAGCAATTAAAAGCTATTGTTTAAAAGACCTCCTGCAATTACTGGAATTTATTTTACCTGAGTGTTCTTTTTATGATTTGTCCTCCTGTGTTTAATTTGAGAGCACAGAGCAAACAAATCTGGAATATTCAGACTCACATGGCCAAGAGGCCTTTTCTCTCATTCCTCAACTTCAGGCAGCGAACTTTTGCTATTGCACAGAGCTGCTGCCTCCACAGGGTCATACCACCTGCTGTTCTCCTGGTTACACGGAGAGAAGACAAATCTCGATCCAGCTCAACGGGGCTTGCCGTGTCTTTTGTCCCATCATTTTGGAATTGCCCCCAAACTGCAATATCTAAAATATAAAATCTGTCATTTTTAAAAGGCCACTTCAGTTGTGCTTTATTTAACTGTTCCTGTTAAATAAAGCATCTTGGAAAAAAAATACAAGTCATCAAATTCATGACATTATTAGACCAACTATTGAGGAAGTTGGAGAGGACCAAACCGAATCGATGTGATAAAAGGAAGTCTTGTGGCTCGGGGTGTAGCAGAGTGTAGAGTGCTTGTCTAGCATGGCAAAGGCTCTGGGGGTCAGCTCCAGCAGAGACACAACAAAGTTAAGTATAACCGCCAAAAAATTGTACCAAACATAGGACATTAAAAAGGGAGTCAAGAGGAAAGGAGGGATTATAAGTGCATTTGACATACACTTGATCAGTAAAAATGACAAAACTAACAATGAAGACAGTAAACCAAACTCAAGAAAATGCCTTAGCAGTAATTAGACAGCAACAACAAAAAACCACTTTTTAAGAAATGACAATCAAATTGACCATAGACCTTTCAACAGCAACAACTGAACCCTGAAATCACTGGAATAATAACTTCAAAATATGACAAGAAAAGTAGCTGTTAACATAAATTCTAATTTTCTTCTATGTCACTAATATTCAGGTAATATGATATTTTTACTTGTCTTCTGCTTCCTGAGTGTGATATAATGCTGTATTCAAAAGAAATATATTTTTTCTGCTTTGAGTTTTCCCAAGACCAATACCAATAAGTGTATATAACTTCACTATTCCAAATAGATTTTTCAAGATAAAAAATAAAATTCAACTCTCCTGCCTCTCACCCTCCGCTTTCCCTTCATCTCTCCCTTCCTTTCATCTTCTTGCATCATGCTTTCTTGATTTCCTTCTTTTCTTCCATATTTTTTACCTGATTCATCAATAGTTGATTTTCCTTCTAACTTCAAGAACACCTCGTTCAAAGTTGTCATCGAAACACCGTAATTCTCAATGCCTTTGTTAGGACATCTATCAAGATCCCTGTAAAGGTCTAAACGATCAGAAAACATACTTTATGACATTGATAATTATATTTATCAAAAAAGAACATATTTGTGATAAACTGCATTTTTCAATAGAAACAGAACTGTGATATAGATGTTTCCTGATTTCTAAAATACACCTATAGTGCATTAACTTCTTTGTCCTCTCAAGTATAAAGCTCTAATCTAAAAATTCATTTTCTATTCTTAGAAAACCACAAAGAATTTTCAAAAGAAATGTTTTATAGAACATACTTTTTAATTTTGTGATATCAAAGGAAGTGTTTAATTCTTTTTATTTTTAAATTAATTAATATTGAGACAGGATCCTGCTCTGCTGCCCAGGCTGGCTTTGAACTCACATTGATCCTTCTGCCTCAGCTTTGTGGGTGCTGGGATTGGTTATGGGTGAGCACCACCATTCCTTGACAAAGGAATGTTTAATTCTAAACTCCAACTAATTTAAAGAATTTTCAGAGAATAGAAATTCATACTGTCATGCTAAGATTATTAAGAAAGTGTAATAACAAGAAACATAAAAGAAACAATGCTTGCAGAATTGCCACTAATCTTCCCTAGTTTTAAAAAATACATGAATTAAAAGAAGGACAAAATATGTACTATGTAAGTAAAGCTTCTATTTTAATTATGTGTTACATAAACTGGAGAATTAGTCATGATTTTTAGCAAGTTCTTAAATTCACCTGTGTGATGCTCCTTCTCCAGTCTTTGTCTAAATTGCTCATCCCCTCTAGAATGTATTTAATAAATGACTAGGTAAAAATGTGCTGTGTGGTCTTTTTTATTAAGAGTTTTCTTCCCATAGTTATACATATATAATAATTATACATATATATCAAAGATACTATGTATGCATCTAAGATTATCCTTATTTTAAAATGAGCATTTTCAACATATCTAAGATGAAGATGGATCACAAATTATGATTATAAATGGCAGTATTACTTTTATTCTGTTTCTTGCTCTACTGTTACATCATAGTTAAGGGTATCTTGAACCTTATGAAATATGGGCATTGCATGTTAGGCATTATTCTAGGTAGTTTCTTTATATTTAATATTTTAACAATACATTTAAACGTATTAAATAATTCAACCAGCATAATAACTTGATAAAGATTACTACTATCACTCTCGTTTTACAAATGAGGAAACTGAAGTACAGGAAAATAGTATAGCATGTTCAGGGCTATATGGCCAATAAAGGCACAGGTAGGCTTGGAAGCTAGGTCTTCTGGTCTTGGCACTTGTGCTGTATTGAAAGATAGTTTCAGGGATTCATGCATAATATGTAGGTTTATGAACACCTCTGTGAAACACCTGTGTTTTGTTGCCTGGTGTTGCCTGGTTGCCTGGTTTCTTTACAGACCATGAGCATTGCTTATTCAAGCAGATTTGTCACAATGGTTCCAGGATTCTTCATTAAGAGTTGACAAATACCTTGAATTCAGTTATTTGAATACATTTTTATAAACTATCAATTTATTAAAAAGTAATCTACTTTGAAACTCTTGGGAGCACATTGGAAAACAACATACTGGGAGATGCAGCAGCAAAGTGGGAAATTCAGTAACCCTTCAGGCTTTTATATGTGCAGCAAAAGTATTAATTTTAGAATGTTTACTAACATGCCAGTCATATTATGTTTGATAACGTAGAGAACCTGACCTTATGGTGTTTACAGATCTACATATTATATATGAAACTCGTTAACTCTCTTTCAATAATTGCCCTGTTTTCACATATCACTTCTTGCCCTAACTAACCACTTTTTCTCATCCATTCCTGAAACAACTTTCCCAAATTATTCTTTAGCTTGATTCTGTCTCGTGTCGCTATATTGCAGTTTGAAGCATATTCGCCTTTGTGTTTTAGTTCATACATAAGGGACACAGGAATAATTTCAGGAACTGAAATTAGAAGTGACTTGGCATCGGGAGTATTAATGAGTTAATATTCATTAATAGAGCACAGAGCTTTGTACTCAGAAGGCATGAAAACCAGACATCATTCTTATCAGTACTGCTATCGCTAATAACTCCATCCCCAAGTCATTCTGTGGTCTCTACACTTTGTTACCTGGAAATTTGTTTGTCCTTTCCAAAGGCAATATATAAACAAGTTTTCCTTCACTTTGCTCTGTTAATTTTGCATCAGGGATGTGCTGTTTAACCAGTGATGTCAGACTCTCTGGATCACACGTTTCATTCAGATGTAAACTAACATTTAAAAAAGAGTAAGTTAATGTTATTTTTATTTAATGCTGTCTCTAAAGACAAATTCTTAACTATGTATTAAATGTCACTTCACTAATATTTATGAGACTGAACATGTATAATTTACTGGAAGAAAAAAATGTACTAATAACAATATAGTCTGATTTTCTTTATCTATTCAACACGGCAGATGAACTCATGAAGGGCACAATTACAGTCAGATAAACTAACTCAAAGACTGTAATTTGGAGTAAAGGATATTCATCAAAATCCTGGCTGGAGTAAGGTAGAGGGTAATGCTTGATTTTGTCTCTATTCAAAAACACAAACTTGAATTTTCCCCATGCAGTCATGTACATACAAGTGCTACAAGAATTTGTGGACATCAACACTGTAAAGCAAAAAGGGAGGTAATTTGCCTAGTCATTAAGAACATGATTCAAGGTCAAACTAATGTTGGTTCTGGAACTTGGCCAAGTCGTTTGGCATGTCTGAGCAAAGGTTTTGTCATTATGAGATGAAATAATACTCATTTGTGAAATATAACAATACAGCACGTATGAGATAGCCCGAGTTCTTTCACTAAGTAAACCCTCAATACTGTTATATAATTTCATCATTTTTGTATAAAAATTTTCTAGCAAAAGCTAGTCTGTCACTAATGAGAAAACACTTGGCAATAACGTTCAAGAATAGATAAGATTTGGACACGGTTAAATGCATGGGAGGAGAACATGTTATATAGACATCTCCTCTCGAGCGTAAAGAAGGGACATTCTGGAGAACAACTGCAAATAGTCCTGTTGAGCTGAGAATGTAAAGCAACTTGATAGTGACAAGCGACAATGATGGGATGTAGATTTGATCAGGTTAAGCACTCAGCATAAATAATGAGGTCTAGCTAACCAATGGGGATAAAGTGATTTAAATTGCTTTAAAATGTTACCGTTTTAGTAGGAAATACAGTAATTTTTATTTTGATCCAAAGACTCTACCACTTGCAAACAATATGAAATTGGTGGATCCCTACAACTCCAACATATTCTAGTCTTATTTGCATCTCCTTAAATTTATTTGTAGAATTAAATAGGGTAATATTACATTCTACATTTAGATATTATAGCAAGTACCTAAAATATAGTTAATATATAATAAATAGTAGATGCTACTTAATGATGATAATTATTAGCATGATAAAAGGATGCAGAAAAGAATGGTCCCCCAAAAAAACTGAAGTCAGAAAGACCAGGGAGGAGACCACTGCAATTGCCATCATGAACGAAAAGATACTTCTGACATACGGCAAGAGAAAATGTTCAAATCTCAAAAAAATCACTCTTATCAAAGAGCATGTTATGAAAATGTTTGCCCAACATTTATTTAACACTAGATTAACCAGCCTTATATCTTCAGTGCCCACAATCTCACATACCCCTAGCATTTTCAACACAGCTCAATGTCTCCAGCACTACAAACCATACCTCAAACGGTAGCCGATGCCCCATCTCCGCTTCAGAAACAGAGAAGAACCAGCACACTTCAGCCTGCCGTGGGAGATAAACACCTTCCTATCTAGTTATAAGAACCAAAATGGAAATTATATTAAGGCATTATTTCATCCCTATTTATGTGAATCCATGAACAAAAAATGCATTTTAGAAGCATGATATAGTAAAACAGAGATATTCTAACTTTGCCATATGTAAAACATTTCCCTTGTCATCCAAAAATTGTAATGATAAATTATGTTTATTTATTTTCTAGCATATTTAGAAAAGTTATCAAGCACGTAAACAATGTGTTTCAATCCAACTGACATTCCCACTGAGTAAAAAAGCCGTATGTTTCTGAAGTTGTACTGGATATTTTACAACTTCTACTATTGTGCCGTTGAAGCAGAATACATCCATGGGACAAAGTACTCTGGGATACAAACATGCAAAATCCTCACCAGTAAAGTGACTAGTGAGATAGACATTATGGAGCATATCTAGTCACATTCTATATACGTTCCTAATTTCTCACTGAGACAGTTGAATGAAAACCAAAACTTACCAGCTAGGAGATCAGCCTCATCCATGAACTGGGTACTGAAGAGAATCACTCTGTCTGATTTCCTCTCCTTCAGGAGATTCCATACGTGGTGCTTTGAAAGAGGGTCCAATCCAGCAGTTGGTTCATCCAATAGCAAAACCTGAGCAGCAGACAGAACACAAAATGATTTTTTCCTGTCATGTAAGATTCCCCTAAAAAACATTGTACTTGTAATAGTACTGAGGAGAAGCAACTTAGTACTTAATGTTTCACTGAAAAATTCTCTTACATTTATTGTCTGTAAATTGTCTGATCTAATATGATAGTTGCATACTCTCAAATTTGATTTCACCAATAGTTTTACTTCAACTCACCTGAGGATCTCCTAAAATGGCAATCCCAAAAGTTAGTTTCCTTTTTTGACCACCACTTAAATTTTGAGCAAGAAAGTCTTGAATATTTTCCATCTCTAAGTCCCGTAGAATTTGCTGTACCTAACCAAATAAAGAACATTTAGTCCAAAATCTAAAGTGTACTTTTTAAAAAATCTTATTTTTTCCTGTCCTTATAGAGGGTCTTTTTGTCTAAGCTTTAGAAGAGGAATTCTGTACAAAGAACACAAGTACTTTTAGAATCTTCTAGCTAAGCCATTTCATGTTCATGGCTGTGTGACAGCTCATATACCTTTTGATCCACTTCATGTGACAAAATCCCTTTTACTTTAGCAAACAGCTTGAGATTTTCTCTCACAGTGAGAAAGCCAAATTGTATGTTGGATTGCGGACAAACTCCAGTGAGTTTGCTGAGAGTTTCAAAGTCAGCCATTTCTGAAAGCATGTGACCATAGACAGTGACAGAACCTACAGGTACAAAGTAGAGAGTTACCATCAGAGCAATGCAATACTGCACTGAAGATATTTTAAAATGGAAAGTAATATATGTAAATTACTAGATCCACTTAAACATATTCTACCTGTAAGCAATATACAATTGGCTGACTAAAAATTTAATGTTCAGAATAACCTCTGACCTCTGGCAGGAATGCCAGTCAGTAACTAAATATCATAAAGCCATTAACAAAATATTTAAAAAGCAACCTTTTCTTAAACAAATGCAATAGAATTCCATAAAAATAACTTGAAGGAATGCCTGAAATTATTTTTTAAACTGATAAATAAAAGCACACAATGATACATACTAAACAGATATAATAATAAAATGTATATATTATATAATATTTAAAGAAATTTCTAAAGTTTTCTCTTAACTACTTTATGTAACAAATAGCTAATGAGACTATTGAGGTTAATAACTAATTCATTTGCTCTTGAGCTTATCCTTAGATAATTGTTCTCTTACCTGATGTTGGGGCTGACAAGCCACTAAGTACGTTTAACAAGGTGGTTTTTCCAGCTCCGCTGTGACCAAGGAGGGCAGTGATCTGACCTTCATATATGTCAAGTACCAGACCTGGCATGATTTCAGAAAAATTACGCTCAGAACCTACCTGGTAACTTTACAGTCTCTGAAATTTCATGAAATTTTTCTTACAGAATGAATATTCAAAATACAATCAATCTTAAGATTCTTCCTTTTTAACTTATATCTCATATGATAAATATTTTCAAGTTATAGCATCATCAATGATATGCCATTGTATGATTAACAATTTTTTTGATGACAGGATTTTTGTCCTTAAAAAGAGGCTGACTAGAGTAAAGACAGTTTCCAAACAAAAGCGTATGATTAATTGAAAATAAAGAAGCCTATGATGCACTCATATATCTGTCAAATCCATAAGATTCTAAATAATACATCCTACTTTTAAGAATAACCATGATTTTTTATTTACTTTCAAATACTCAATGTTTTGAATGAAGTCGAGTCATAATGTTTGGCATTTCTGTCCTTCATTCCTACCAAAGTGCTACAACAGTGCGGCATAGTCACCAAGTCAAAACGCCATGTTAAATAAATACAATGTTTATTACCTTTCAAAGCTTCTACTTTCTCACGCTGTCCTTTATATTCTTTTTTAAGGTTTTGGATTCTGCAAAAGAAGGAAACCTTTTGAGGAAATTGTGAGCAAATCAACACTTTGAAGAAAATATGAGGATTCTTTTGATTTACACAGTCACTGACGGAAGCCTCCAGGGTATCTCATAAGAAGAAGCACCCTCGGTCACTGTAGCCTCCATTTGAGCGGGCTACAGATGGAGAGGTTAGCTGGCATGCAGCTGTGAGCATTATGACAGATGACTGGAGAAGCCAAAAGCTGGAAAGGAAACCAACGGTTAGGAGATGCTATGGTGGGAAATAAATGCAGCCCAGACACTAAAGCAGAAAGATTAAGGTTTTGGAGTCAATTTACTCTATAAAATACCAACGGTGTCACTTGGTAGCTCTATTATAAACACTACATGCTCAGAAGTCAGCGAGTTCAGTTCTTCGGCAGTTGAACGGGGATAACAGCATTAACTATCACAGAGGGGTAATCTGTAGAGCAAATAAGATAATACATGCAACCTGCTTGAGACATGGTAAATCTCCCCCCCCCACACACACACACACCAAAAAATGCAAGTGGAATTCAGGAAGAAGGGAGGTTTAGAGCAAAGAGGTTTAACCTGGGTGTGGTGGCTCTTGCCCCTAATCCCAGCTCTCCGGGAGGTTTAGGCAGGAGGAAGCACGTTTGAGCCCAACGCAGGCAACACAACTACTTAGCAAGAGCCCGACTCAAAATTTAAAAATATATAAAAAATGAAAACGGCTGGGATGTAGCTCAGTGCAAAAGCCTTTGGTTCAACCAAAGACCCACCGGCACGCACGCATGCACGCACACACAAGACAGGTTTTTAGAAAAGAACATATAGAAAAAGATTTGAAGTGAGTCTAAGGTCTATTTTAAGCCAGATTTAGTGCATTTTATTTGCTTTACTTTCTTACATTATCACAGCAATCAGCAGCTAGGCTGTATTATTTTTGCTTAGTCTGCTCTAACAAAATATCACGGACTCAGTAGCTTAAATAGCAGAAATCACTTTTCTGCTATGTAAGCTTCTGAGGAAGGCTCTCTCCCTGACTGGCAGAAGCTGCTGTTTTGTTGTGTCCTTTCTTGATGGTCATGTGCCTCTCTTGTGTCTCTTCTTAGAAACATCGTCATCCTATCATGAAGATCCCTCATTCCATGAGCTCATCCACCCCTAATCACTTCCCAAAGACCCCATCTCCAAATTCCATTACAAGGTTTCAGTGCATGAATTTTGAAAGGACACAATGCGATCCACAGGGGAGGCAACATCCACTTTGGTATGGAAGAGACTATGGAGAAGATGGTCCTTGAGTTGCCGTAGCCTTGAAGTGGGTACATGTGGTTTGGATGTCTCTCTTCCTAAACTGTGAATTTGGGTAAGTTATTTGGGTTTCCCTGATCTATCTTTCCTGATATTTTCTTTTGCAGGCAATCATATGTATCAGTTTGCATTATTCCTTTATTTCATCTAAACAATAAGAATGCAGGGCTTTTCCCATAAGTTTTGGTGGAACTCAGTGTTTAGGTATTAGATTCTAGATTAAGTAGATGCTACCCTGTGTTTAGTACAGGAGTGCATTTCAATTGATAGTTCATTCTTCTGCTTTCTATGCTAAGAGCTGATAGTGAACCAGAGTGAAGGACATGGGATAGATGGACATGAAGCTTCGCAACAATCAGCTGCTCTGCTGGAAGTTGTACACACCACTGCAAATGAAGCAGGCAGACCGCCCTGGGCTCCCAGGTACGGACAAAAGCTTCTGCACTAGTCTGACAGTCAGTAAGTGAGACTCTGCTTCCAATGATGCCATTCATTGCTAGTGATCACCTTTCTGGAGCACAGGCCTAGCTACCTGAAATGCACAAAACTTGCTACCTGAAGTGCACAAAAGTTCACTATCCTATTCTTTACCTACAGAGTACATACAAATACCTGCTCTCTGTATTTAAGGCTATTACTGCTCTGATACAGTCTGATTCCTTCCTTGACATAGAAGAGAACTAAAAAAGGAATGTTCCATTTGGAGGGAGATCACGGTCACTGAGAACACAGTACCAGCTCATGAGGAATGAGAGAGTACTCCTCTGTGCTGTCTGTTCATAGTAGACCTGTGGTTGCAGAAATTAAGTATTTGGACTATTAAGTTTTGTAACCTTCAGTGCCAAAACAGAAGAGGGGTAGATGTAGATCAGAAAGGTTCTGATGAGGAGTGAGATGAGCAAAACACTGAATGATGAATGAAATTTAAGCAAAGACCTAAGATCGTAGGGCTTTCTCACTGTTTGGAAGTCAAAGCACTCAACATTTGACAAAGCATGTACACTGTCTCTGAGAGAAAGGCTCTAGTATGCCTAATTTTCCTGTTCCTTCCCATCTCTCTGGAATGTCTCACTCCCCTTTTCTGCAGTATCTGTCTTTTTGTCTTCACTGTATCAGCTATGAAGGGAGAGCCCAAGGGAATTACAGAGAAAAAGGGGTAAAAGTAACAAATGAGATGATGGCCTTGTCTGTCACAGAAGGAGTAGCAGACGGAGGGAGAAAAACCCATGAAAAGGAGAAACAAAAGAGATGGCGGGGAAAACAAAATGCACATATTTGTTGGTGGTTACTGCTGTTTTACAGATATTAATGATTGCAAATGCTGAGAGCATGGAAAACGCAGTGTGATTAAGAGTGACAGCAGCCTTTCTTGAGTGCATTGGACTGGTTGGACATTGGGGAAAAGGGGACAGATGGTGGAACGTGCACAGAAGAGTTTTGTTAATAAATCCCTGATCTCTGCTTTGCTCTCCACTGTATCTCCATGTGGTATGTTACCTGATGGCTTCTTTTCCATGAAATTCTGCAGACACTGGTTCAAAGCAGTCATTGGATGAAGGATCAGAATCGATTTCATTCTCAAGTGCCACATGATTAGCTTTTTGATATTGACACCAAAAAGAGGACTTCAGGAAAAACATGGCAGAATGTCGATGTCCATATTCGGCTACATGGCAAGAACAGTTGAACATGAGGTCACTCACCACTTGAAGAATTTCAGTCACCCTAGGGCAGCATATCCATGCAATCTTTCTGTTTTTAAACCTGAACCTACATTACTACCTTATAGTATAGCTGTTGTAGTGTGCTTTATGCATACACTAAACAGGAAAAAACTAACTGAGATGTCACCATCTGATATGGTGCTTCTAACTTGAGTGGGCTGCAGCATTAAAAACTAAATAAAAATATCTTCAAAGCAGACTCTGATGTTTTAGGAGGACTTTAAATCTAACACTTCAGTTTGTTCAGATACATTAATGTGTTTCCAAGAGTTCCTGGCTGGGGTGGGAAACAGGCTCAGTGTCATTATGTGGCACTATTTCATCAAGCCAGCAAGAACCAGGTCAAGCAAAAAGATAAGAGAACCTAGAGGAGCAGCCAAATTAGGTGAAACTTCTTAAAGTAAAAGAAATGCATGGTTCTCAGTGTGACTCACTTGTAGAGCACTTGTCTAGTTTGCATGAGCTAGCTAGATTTAAGTGCCAATATGAAAAAAGCAAATGTGTGTTAATGAAGGAGAAAAAAATGAACATCTTCCTTTAGTAATTCTCATCAATGTAAGTGTAACTTTTGACCATTTTTAATCTTAGTAGGAACCAAATAGAAAACATTAGGAAATGCTAACAAAAAATAGAGAAAAATAGAATAGACTTTGGAAGTTTGCACTAGACAAAAGGATAATTGATAGAGAATATTTCTGAGTTATAAGTACCTGACAAGTAAGTATATACTGCTGGTTTCATAATTTTTAAGAGGAAGAAGAATGTTTGCTTTTAAATAGTTTTTTCTGTAATAAGCAAGGTGAACCTAGATTTACTCTAACAAAAAGTATCAGAAAGTATCTACTTCTCAGAATTAATTCTAGTAAATTAATTGTTGGTTTCATCATTTTTCAAAGGAAAAAGGAAGAACATAAACATTTGCTTTAAAATAGATTTTTCTGTAATGATAGGGAAATGAACTCAGATTTATTATCATAAAATGTTAAAGTATCTATCTTGAATCATCTACACACTGGCCACTTAGAACTGAATTTTTTTTCAGAGAATGACAATCATTCATTAATCATCAATTATTTCTATATACTCCGATTCAAAAGCAACTTCAGAATTAATCTGAGCAAAGCTTTGTGTGCAGAATGAATCCCCTATGCCACACTTGGGCCTTCAAATACGGCTCTTCAGTATTATTAGAAATGTCACCCAGTCATGCTCCACATAACTGTTCTGCAGCTACATCTAAAGGATATCCTTTAGGATGGTATAATGAATTTTATTTTTAAAAATAATGCGACTTAACAGTCAACTGTGCTTTCTTAGTTTAAGGATAAAGGAAAAAACTTTCACTTTCATGTGCTTTAAAGAAGCTCAGATATACCACATCTGTTATTTACTCTTGATCACTTGTAATTCTGTCAGAAGATACACAAATATTTCACGAATAATTTTCCCCAGCAAACTCAAGGTAGAATTTCCATTTCATCAGAGCTCACAAAACGTTTGTACCTATCCATAAAATCCTTATCTAAGACAGTTTTCAAAGTCAGTAAATCATAACTAGTGAAAATAACATTTCTCTCTTGAAAAGAGGTACATGCACCTATGGTTTCTTTTACAATACCTCCTTGAGATTCACTGTTACACTAAAATTACTGAAAGTAGTTTGCCAATGTTTCTTCACTTACTTAACAATAACCTGTATTTTAAAAAATGTTCCACCAATGTAAAATAATCTCAATTAGGATGACTGAATATCCTGGTATTACTTTCATATATATATTACCTTAACTTGACCCTTTTAGTGTTCCATTTATTGTAAAGTTTACAATATTACAAACATAAATTAATAGAGCAATTATATTATCTTCAATTTTTATTTTCCAAATTTATTTTACTTACAGAATATTTCTCATATCCCAGAACTCTAAATATTATTATTCTATTATCACTACATTTTTAAAAACTTCTAACACTGTTTTGTTAAATTATTTTGTATCCATTTCCAAATGTTTAGGGATTTCTGATTTTTTATTGATTTTATTAAGGTTAAATGTGTTCTCTTCTATTTATAAGTTCTAACTAGCATTTATGGCATTGATATCAAATTTTAGTTTGTATGGATTAAGAAAATGACATGATTTTCTCTTATCTGTTATCATAACAAATTGCATTGTTCAAATAAATTCCACTTGATTATTGTTGAGTTACCTCACAAATCTTTGTTAGAGTAGATTTGTTCTTGCTGATTTAAATTGTACAACAATGTGCAAATATGAGATTAGTCTAAATAGCTTACCTTGAACTATTTTTGTATTGTTTCTGTCAACCTTGCCTCAATCCGCTAAAATAAAGTAGGCCTTTCATGCAACTTTATTCCTTCGGTGTATTTACCTACACACACTTTTGACAGGTAGCATTTTCGTACACAAAGTAGTTTTGTGATTTCCTCCACTCAGGTTAAATAAGGTTCTCACCCCCAAATGTCATTGTCCACAACACAGAAATAATGACAAACCTCAAAATTTCTTTTCTTATTTTAGAGAATTTTAAAAGTAAGCAGACATCATTCCATGTTATTTTTACCGGAAACGTGATGGATATACTATTTTAAAGTCCCTTTCCTTCCATTCATTTCATCTGTCTCTCTCTGAGCTCTCCCCTAACATTTATTTGGTGTGAACTCAGAAATGAACTCCAGGGATGCACAAGTGAAGAATCTCTTTCTCTATAGGAGAGATTATATGTTCGACATTCAGTTACTTTTCATTAATAACCACCAATGTCTGCGTTGTGTGTTCAATGAGAAACTCATAAAAACTTCTAAGTGTCAAGAACTATAATTCTTCATCTAATTCTTATACACAGCATTAACAACATAAATTATACATAATCTCTTAAGTGCCTCTTTTAAAAAAGAAGCCATCAAAATGTTATAGTGAAGTCTTAGTGATTCTGTAAACTAAGTACAGAATGTTTTCAGATTTGTTTTAGAAATTTTTGATGGAAACATTAGATAATTTATAGCCTAAACATTGCAGACACTTACTTTAAATAAATTTAGTCACTGAAATTGTGTTGAATTACAGTCATATTACTTACTGGGAAAAATTTTGTCAAAGTATAATGTCAGTAACAAATAGAGGAAAGTATCAAAAACCAGCACAAAGAGAGTAGCTATTATTATGTATGAGTTGTTTGAAGCATCCAAATGGACGTTAGAATTCACATCATAGTCCAAGTGTATAAGCTGTAAAGAAGACAGAATTTATAAAGGGTTAGCATACATCGAGAATTATTGTCTCATTTCTGTTAGACACTGGGGTAGCAAAGATGGATAAATCACAAATGTATGTTTACAGAACTAAGCTCTAAAATAATGTATATCAATCAACGTATCTAACTACAAAACACAGGAAACAGTACATACAAATTCTAGGAGAAGGTGAACACACAAAGAAAGTAGTATTTAAACTGGACCTACTAGGCTCATCAGGGTTAGAGCTGGGAATAAAGGGAGGTTGTTCTGGAGAGGAGTGTCCATTTCAGAGTGAAAACACAGAGGAATGAAAATACTTAGGTTTTACACAGAAGATAAAAGAATAATATCTTATTGAACTATACTAATATAACTTACATGTTATGTAACCTTTGTAACCTTTCCTTTGGCTTTTTTTTTTTCTTGTTCTCAGGATCAAACTTACAACTTTGCTCTTGCCAGGAAGACACTGTGCCACTAAGCTATACCCTTGGTTCCCTTTAACATTTGTATAGTTATGATGACATAACTAAAATTAACTTTTCTGAGAGGAGTTCATTTCAGGTAGAAATGACTAAGTAAAAGATTATTTATTCCAAATTTTTGGTTTTCAGATATTTGTGATGACATTAAGGATTATGCTTCCTGAATTCAAACCAGACAAATGTTCATTGGGACAACAAATTAGGAGTAGAACTGAATCACATCGGGCATAGAATCCCATCCTATAATTAGTAACTTTAGAAGCAAACAATTATGCTGAGAAATAAAAGTGAAAGCTTATAGACCTTAAGTGTTTATTTTTACAAAAGTGTCAGGGGGAAATGTTAATGCTTTGTACATGTCCCATGTATTACTGAAGGAATATATTTAGAAAGTTTCATAATAAGTAAAACAGTTCCTTATTTCTTACCTGGGCCATTCCAGAGGTGAAAGCAAATGGACTAAGAAGACATAAGATCCATTCCACAGCTGCAGGGAGATGTCTGTACAATGCTGTGAATCCCAGGCTGCCCCAAAAAATGATAAGCAGAAAGATGGCCAAACCAGTGAGGTGAGGCTTCTTTATCAACACACTCATCAAAAAAGCCAAAGTTATCTGAGAGGAGAAAAAAATTTAGCTGGTCTAATGCTTGGAGAACTATTGGTAGCACAATAAAAGGAATTCCATGCTGGTTATATTTAGATGATTGTCCTTAAAAGACCCTTATGGTAAAGGTTTGCTCCTCTGCCCAGTGTGTCTACCAGTAGAACCATTAAGAGGTAGAACCTAGTGGGAGGCCTCTGTTCACTCAGGAAGCTGCTTAAACAGGATTGTAGGACCTGAATCCTTTTCCCTTTCTTTATCACATCCACACCATGAGGTGAAAAGTTCTGATCTGCCATGTACTGCTTCACTCTAGGCTCCCATAAAGGAGAAATCAACCAGGGACAGAAATCACCAAAACTGGAACCCCAAAGAGAGCTTTCTTTCTTGTAAGCTAATTATTTCAGACATTTGTTACAGTGAAGGAAAGCTGACTAATACAATATATAAGCGTGTATTTGCGTTGCATGTGCCAGAGCCTGAGTTTGATCCTTTGCATTGCCAAAACCAAAACAAGACAATATAAAACAAAACTGTAGCGTATCAACTCTGGATTAGGAACTGTTCATAGACAGGTCTTGTGTAGATACTGCAAACACAACACAGCAGGTGAAAACAAAATCAATGCCACATAATTGGAGAGAAGAGAAAAAATTCACCAACTTACCAAAGACAAGCCGTAGAGGAAAAAGAGAATGAAGACCACTGTGAAGCCAGTTAGCACAACAATTTGGGTAGATTTTACAATGAGAGCCATCAAAATAGCCATGACAAGGATGAAGCCAGAATACATGAAGCCCCAGGAAAGCCTAACAGAGAAACACAGACTCAGCTCAGAATGCTGCTACCCTATCACTTCATTTACTCACGTGGGTATTCAGCAAAAGATTTGTGACACTCACCATTTATCAAGGATGAAAAGAATGCAATGGTTAACAAATCAGAAGTTCATATATTATAGGGGAAGGTTAGCAATAAACAGATAACATAAATAGCTAAATACAAATTAACAAAAAATAAACAGGATGATACAATAGGAGCAATCTCTAGCAAGAGTTTTTCAAGAAGATGTCTATGACTATTTGTCAGTTCTGGATACCTTCTTTTGGTAAAGTAATTGTAGAAACTTAGCTGAAAAATATATAGTGCAGCAAGAGGCAGAAAGCCTTTTCTTTCTTTTTCTACAGTGTTGGGATTGAACCTAAAGTCTTAACACTGAGTTGAATTTCCAAATCTAATACTTTATTTTGTGACAGGGACTTACTAGGTAGTTAACTTGCCCAGGCTGGGATTAAACATGGGATTTTCTTGCTTCAGCCTCCTGAGTAGCTGGGATTACAGGCATGCACTTCCCCATCCAGCTAACATTACTACTGTTTTTTTTTTTTATCAGAATTATGAAAAGTCACTTCTAGCTTGGAGATTGTACAAATATAGGCCATAATTGCCAACCTTTGATATAGATGATTACATATATGTGCAGATATACACAGGAGATGTAAATGGATACATATAAGTACATGGATATCAAGATGTGGTTTTTTTCTCCTCTTATTAATGCCAAAAAAGAGAAATAAAATTCTGTATAGGGGAAAGAATATAAGCTTTTTAATTACACAGACCTGCATTCAATCAATTTATCTAACTACCTCTAATTAGATAATCCTGAGGTAGTTAGTGAATCTCTTTGACCTTCAGTTTTCCTTTTTGGAAATTAATAAAATAATTAAATGAGATTAGGTATCTTGTGAATTTAATATGGCAACTGGTTTATAGTGGGTCCACAATGACCTCTTTTAATTAAAATAGAAAATGCCAGCATGTTTTAGAAAGTCTGGCTTTGTCATTTTTGTTTTATTCTCTTTTTCTTTGTACTTGGAATCCAAGTCTGTCTTCTAGCTAGGCAACCCCTTTACCATCAGAGTTGAACCAAATGTTTGTATCTTCATCCTCTCCTACTATTTCTTTGTTTTTTGACACAGTGTCTCACTAAATTGTCCTTGCCAGCCTCCAATTTGTGATTCTCCTGCTTCAACCTTCTGAACAGCTGAAATTACAGATTTGCGCTCTCTCACCTGTTCCTGAAGTATAATTATTAATGCTCGATTGTAATGTTTTCATTTTCATAATATACATTATTCTCTGGAAATTGTTCATTTCTGTGTTTTTTTGTAAGCCTCCTCTTAATATCATGCAAATGCTGCACAAACCAAACAACTCAGCCTTTTAGCATGGGAGGAAAAAAGCCCTGACTTTTTAATCCTCTGTTATTTGCATTTTGGATTAGATTTTTATTTGGATTTTTCTTAAATCATATTAGTTATTTTTCCCCAATTCTTTGTAGATTTTCATCATCTTTTAAAATATAGTGACTACAATTTCCTTCAATATAGAGATACAACACTTTAACACAGGAAAGAAAGACAACAGGAAACACTCTCATTGTAGACCAGATTAGCAATCTGTCTTCTCTGTTTTTGCACTCAGAATATCGAACACTCGCTGGTCAGACCCTTATTCCCTACCTTGCATCTACAGTCTTCTCAGAACTTTCTGTTTCCCAAAGTTTTATGGAATAACATTTCCTAAGCATTCTGTGAAGACGTTTAAACACATTTCTTTCTTTAATCTTCATGACCAGTGAGAAATAAATCATATTATCAATATTTTAGAAAACAGAAAACTGAAGTTGAAAGAGTTGAAGTTAATTTGTGCAAGGAAGGAACTACTAATGCTGAAGTGGAGACACCCCGGCTTCTTGTCACCCAGGCCTGTCTTCTCACAACTCAGCGATACCGAGGGAAGCTCAGTGCTAGAAGACCACTTCTGCTTTCTTTTCTCAGTGTTAGGAAATTGATGATTCATTTAACCTGCGGTGGAAACTAGGCACCATTTTTAAGTGATATCTGAAATATCATTGAACATTGGAGACTTCAACTTCTTCTATGTTTGGTTTCACCCAGACCTGTTTACTAGCAATTGAGAACTCCATGTATCGTCAATACCCTGAGGCTCAGAAGACATTTACAAGGCAGATAAATTTCTTTAAATTCTGAGAGATAAGACAGTTCCATTTAACAAGGGAATAGGCCCATCTCATTCATCTATAGCACACCACTTTATGACAGCATCAAACCTAAATATGCTATTTTATAGATCCGAGGAGACTATTCGGTCTGTTTAGGGTGAACAATGGATGGTAGGCATCTGATTTACCAGAATGCTGACTCTCGCAGGCCCATCATGGTCATCAGTGATTTAATGTATTGTCTTTCTTTTGAAACATTGACTGATAAATAATATATAAATGAAGAAAAAGAAATAATGCAGAAGAAAATGAAAAAATCCGTTGTAACTCCTCCTTGAGCAATAAAAGGAAGTATCTTCATGTTCACACCAGTAATGGACATCAGGGTTTCCATCACTGAATGGTTCACTGTGAGCTGAAGAAAGATATTAATGAAAACTGATCATAATCTAGTTAACAACTTCATGCTCTTTCTTACTGATTGTAAAAATCATGTACATATCCCACGAAAATATATAGGCTGATTATACCCTTCCTATCTTGGACACCTTTGCTTAGCATATAACTTGGGAAAAAAGTTCAACTTCGTTGTTTGACTGTTTGATCATTTTTTTCTGCCTAGGTCTTGTAACCTGAACAACTACTTCTAATATAACAATGTGCAATATATGAACTTATGTTAATTTCTTACTACTTTTTGAAGTTCTGTATCATTTCTATCCTTTCTTCTGCTTTGCTTTTTAAAATAAATTTTAAAAAATAAATTTAAAAACAGTTCAACTTATGCTTCGAGACTGGTTGAAATGACACTTAAATAGAAAATCTTTGCTGCTATTTCTAAAATATGTACCTTTTACTTCGTTGTTTGCCTAGAACACCATTTAAAATCTCATTACAGAGCCCTTGTTATAACTGCTTATCATATTTCCACCTCCCTCATCACCAGGATCTCTGGATAAAAGTGTCTATCCTGTGCTTATTTTCTGATCTTCAACACTTTGCACAATGATTTGACTATAAAAATTGCTTGTTGCATTGTGCCTAATTTATGAGGTGAATAAACTGTAGAACAACCCGTGTGAGTCTATCCATAAAACTTTAATTTATAATGCAATTAGTTTTCCTTAACTTAGTACTCACCTCTATGATCGCAGCATTAATGGCAGCCTGAAAAGCTACAAAACCTTTCTCCCAAAACACTAAACTTTCACAGGTGATTTTTTCATCCACTGCTTGACAGTGAGCTAGAAGAAAAGCAGAGCACATCCTCTGTTATTAGAGTAAGAGATGCTCTTGGTTACTTGAGGTCAAAATTTCCAGTGTTCCTAAAGGCATTCAAAATTCACAGTAATGTATTATATGGTAAAACTTCTCCACTGAGCTCTGCAGAGTGCAACCAGGAAGGAATACACTAGAATTCCTTTGTTAATATTTATAAGACCAACTAACAGTGACTTTTCACTCAATTTTAGAATTCTCATTTCAGAATGTTTTGTTGAGGTTTGCTCTTTTGTTTCTTGTACCCCCCCAAAACCCACTACTTTTTTTGAAATTTGGGAATTACTACAGAGGAGCCTTTTATTAGGGCTTTGTTTAGCAGTAATATAAAAGTAATAGAAAATTAAAAGTCTTAATGAAAAATGTATTTCAAAATATAGGTTCTACTTAATAAGAATGGAAATATATTGTGGGTTTGCATAGTTCATTTCACTTCTCCTATCACATACACCCCCTTGTAACTAATGTTGTATTAGCAAAAGAAAAAATAGATTTTCTATGAGGAATATTACCTGAATGGTCTTTGTGTTCCTTGATCTTAGGGATTCTATGTCCCCAAGAAAATTTCAAATGATACGAGAACGTATCATTAAAGATAATTCTCACTGCATCTATTGAATAATTTAAATCCAATTCAGCCATGCTGTTTTCATCAGGCCATCCCATGATTGTCCTTCCTGCCATGTGAAGAAAGAAAATGGTTAAGTAAGATTTCTATGTGGCTCAAAGACAGCATGCCAAGTTCAGTTATAGCGAAGTTCTTTTTTAAGAGATATTTCTTCCCCAAAGACAGCACTGATTCTAAGAGACTCAAAGGTGAGGAAGATAATTTCTACTGTTACGGAGAAAATCCGAAGTGTTATATGTTTATTTAAAACATATTTACTTTTTCGATAATACTTTTAGTGCAAATATCACCTTTCCAAAAATGAAGTGTTTAGCCAATAATTTAAGTACAATGAATTTGAAATAATAGCAATTCTGTGGCATCCACTTAAATTCAGACCTACGTATTTTTGTTTGACTGTAATTTAGAGGAGGTCAGACTTTTAAGACGTCATAAAATTGTAAAATATGATAAAATTTTCTTGAGAAATTGTTTATCCTGAGATACATAATGTAAAAGGTTGTTACTAATGAAACCCAAACCATTTAACCAACATAAGTTCATAGTTTGAATTTCGCTTAGTGTATATCCCTTAACCTATACAACATGTTTCTTTGTCCTCTGTTTTTCCTCTAATCTATCACCTGTACTCAGGAACTTAATCAGAGTCAGGTTTAATACTTGTGCCAGATTATAGGTGGTGATAAATTATCAGGAGGTCACAATATATGATTGTTTTGCTTTTGAGATATTAGCAAATGTTAATGCTGTGTGCCAAGATCCATTGTTAACGAAAGCTTCAAAATAATGATGCTGTATTTCTAACATTTATTTTTCCATTTATTAATAAAAATCCATTTATAAAATAGCACTTTTCCATGGTATATATGACTTATGAATAATATAGTCCAGATAGGATACATGCTGGAATTTCCCCCATTATTTAAAAATTCTCATCATAAGAACTCATTTGCGATCACCTTTTAATGTAAACAAGAAATTATACTTTCCTTTTAATCTCATTCTGAATACTGTGACTTTTCTTCAGATTGTATAAATCTTTTGCCTTTTACTAATCTCATTCTGAAAGCGGAGTTAAATTTCTGTTTGACAAGTTTCAAATTATAATTATTTAATTTGTTGAATCTCAATTTTAGATGTTATTTCCTGAATCTTTATGACATAACCAGTAAGTTCTTGAGGTTATCCTAAGCTCTCTGGAATTACAAGAGTCCTCATTCTATAAGGACCTGTTCCAGACCTCTATCTCTTTTTTTTTCCAGTACTGGGATTGAACCTAGACTGTTGCATCTCCAAGAAAGCTGGATTATATAGTTCTACACCATCACTCTAGGCTTGCATCTCTTTTCTTCATATTGAGGTTCTTGATTTTCAAGGACATAGGGCCAAAGAATGAAATTGTTTCAGAATTCCCTATTTGGTCTATCCCACTTCAAGCACATGCTCACAATGGCAATCTAATACTGTATCCAAGTATAATTATTTACAATGGCTTCAATTGCTTTTCTCAAACTGGCTGTGTCTGCTTCCCAGTGGATGCTAGTTAACTCTTAAGGGGTTCTCCTCAGGGCCTTCAGATACTCCACTGCTTCCCTTGTTCTCCAACTACCCCAGAGAGAAACACTGTGACCCTCTTGTAGTTATCAGTGCTTCTTCCTTAATCACTTATATTGTGGTATACAAGGAAACAGTTTGTACCTCGTTTTGTTGTAAATATTGCTCGTGCATATTTGGCATTGCTATTCAATATCTCTTTAGAATTGTATGTATCTGATGAGATTGAAAAACCATATGTTGCTTCCATTTAACCTTTCCAGAAACTTCTCTAAAACATATTTTAAATATTCTTGAACATTCTTCATTTTAATATATACTATGAAGAATAACAATCCTATAACATGGAATTGGCTAAACAGGTCACTAGTCAGTGGAGTAAGAAAACCTTGATACTGGAAATGAATATACATTAGTGCTCTTAATAAACACCTCAAACATCAAAATTTACCACAAATGATCAAGGAAATTCCAAAATGAATTTTCATATTTTCCAAATAAAAAAATTATCATGATCTTCCAGAAACATACCTTTCATGAATGGGGTTGAAGCTACTTTGCTCATTATCATTTTAGTGATTTTGGATTCAGGTGCAAATGCAATAATATAATTGGTATCATTAAAATTATCTACACGTCCCAGATCCATTGCAGGCATTTGAGAATAGTCATTGACTTGATGTAAATTGGAAGAAAATAGGAATGCAAACAATACTAGGAGAAATGAGAAAAACCATTCCTACATAGCAAGGAGAGAAAGATGAAAAAAATCAGTAAATGTTCTACCACAAACAACTGAAACCACTTAATTCTATTGCGAGGCTTCCATTCTGTTTTATTTTTCTCCCATTTTAAATGTTTCTATTTACTTTTCTACTTTAATATACACATTTTGAAATAAGCACATTGTCTAAGGCAGATGTGACATCATTGTCAATTATCTTTGAGAATCTTAGGTTTATCATTCTTTAAGGCAAAGCTAGATTCTTCCATGATTGGCCAAATGGTTTAAAATCATCCTAAAAGTAGATAGCGTAAAACAGATAAATAGAATCCATCAACAGGAGTGGGGCTGGAGATTTAGCTCAGTTGGCTCAAGCACTTGCCTGGTAAGTGTGAGGTCATGAGTTCAATCCCCGGTACCATAAAATAAAGTAACATAAAAACAGGAGTAAAGTTATACTTTTATCTTGTGCTGTCTGCACATGGAAGAAGATATACCTAAATTATTGCTTATAAAAATAAATTTTTTGGTACCGAGGATCGAACTCACAGCCTTCCACTTGCAGGTAGGAGCATGTGCTACTGAGCGAAAGCCCCAGCCCTAAAAGTAGTTTTTAAATTGTCGTGGTGACTACATTTTGGAGTTCGAAGTGCCACAGAGTACACTTGAAGTGATAAAAAGCCACGTTATTATTGTCATAATTCTAAACACAAGCCTTTACAAAGAGGTATATATCATACTCATTACATACAATTTTATATTTAAAAGGATTTAAAAGTTTGGATGCAAAACATCTATATATGGTATAACCTCAACTTTTATATCTGTATTTACATATTCTTTGCTCCATGCAGAGATTTTTTTGTGTACTTTATTCACTGACAATCAAAGCACTCAATGCATTGTTATTGAATGAACACACACACACTCAAGCTTTAATAGATCAACTCTTCAACTACAGTGAACTCTTCAACTAGGGTACTTCATCATTTCAACTTATTACGTTTTTCTACATTTATTTAATTTTCTATGCACAGCATATCTAATCATTGTTACAATAAAAGTAAGTACTCTTTAATGGAAGTAAAAGATCAAGATATTGTTGTGTTTCCTTATTCAAATTCCCATTATTTTTTTTCCAATTGGCATTGTCTGTCATATTGTCTGTGTCCATAGTTCAATTGTTTCAAGCTACTATAATTTGTCATTCTATTTTTGTTGATTGACACGTAATATTTGTACATATTGATGGTGTACACTGTGACATTTTGACTCATCTATATATTGATTAATAGGATAATTACCAGGTCCATCACCTTATATTTTTGTTATTTCTTTATGCTAAGGATATTCTTTTTATTTTTTAAAAAAATTGGGCCAAATCCGAATTAAATCTGGACTAAATTCTGCCCCTTTATTTGCCTTTGGCCTTGAAAAACTTTGTAAAAGCTTCCATTAAATTCAAATGAGGATGCAACTAGAGATCATACTCATAAGTGAAATAAACCAGACTCACATGTGTGAACATCATGTTGTCTCCCTGATGTGAGAAACTGGAATAACAAATAAGCTTCGAAATGTACAATAGATATTGTGAAATGGTAAGAAACTGTTCAAAAGGAAAAAAAAAGAAGTAGAATGGGAAAAAAGGGGAAAGAAGGAAGAGAAAAGGGAAAAAACAAAATACAAGATAGTTTCTCTTATCTTGTTTCTCTTAGCTCATTAAAAAGAGTTTTTGTGATATATTATTTGGAGAATTCTTTACACCCATATCTCATACTCTGAGTAAATACTTTAAAGTTAACAATACTTAATGTATTAAATATTGTGATTCTCCTATTATTTTGTTATGAAATTTTTACTTTTTTCCATGAAATAAAAATGCAAATGAGCTCAGACATGAAGAATTCTCTCTATGGAAGAGAGACACAGCTTCATCTTTTAGGCAGTTTCTAAATATGAGTGCTTTTAAAAGTATCTGCAGTAAGACATAATAATTATCTTAAATTCAGTTTGAAAAATAGCAGAGTCAAGGATTTGGAAGAAGTCTAGCCTGCTAATTAGGATCATAATGCACAGAGAACATTAAATGTTGAACATAAAGTGTGTGTGTTGCTGAGGAATTACTTTTCTCCTCAAATTATGAGGGCTCAGACTCTGAACCATACCAGTAAGGTCTCTCTTTTCAGTCTCCACTTTTTAAGGCAGTTCTTGAGGAGAAGAGTCCACATTTGTTGACCCACGCTTATGTGCCTGTTGCTCATTTTGACCTGTTTAATTTTAAAATGAGGAAAGAAAGGAGTAACTATGAGTATCTCAAACAGAAAACATTGGGCAGCGTAACAGCAGAGAAACATTTTAACAGCTGTTTCCAACTGCATACTTAGAGGAGAAGAATGCTCCAAGATTTTTTTTAAAGAACAAAAGAGAGACAGAAGAAAAGAAATGCTCAAATTCAGGCTTAAAAAATAAAACAACAATCACAACAGTATTTATAGTACTGACAGAAATTAGAGAGTTTAATAGTATCAAGAGCTGTTGTCCCCACAGCATCTAAGAGGGATAAAAGAATTTTATATACTAGTGGTACAAGTATGGACTCAGTCATTTAGGTGATTTGTTACATTTTCATTAACATTAAGCAAAATCCTACTATTGACCAATTCTGCTCTTAGATATATATCCCAAGAAAATCTCCTATGGGTTCACCAAGATGAACATGGATATTTTTCAAAATGCAAATTATTGTGGCATGGTGTTGTAAAATCAATTTTAAAGCATCCCATTTAAATAGTAGTACATAGGAACTCACAACAAAGGCTTTTCTCTGCCTATTCACATAAAGCAATCTTCAAAAATAATGACAATTTAAAAATAAGAAATAAAAGTTTCAGTTACATCATATCATTTCTATGAATTGGTACTATATGCAATACATATTTTCAAAAAATATCCAGGAACTAAAGGCTCACCATCAAGCACAAAAAAAGTATCACTTACGATTGGGAGAAATAGGAATGGAGGCCAGGAGCTAGAAGTTAAAGGAAATAAATAAGCAAAACAAGACAGGTTCTTTGTGTGCCACAGCCTCAAGAGTATAATTAACTAAATCCTTCATTTACCTTTTATACTGAAGACTGAAAAAGATTCAAGAAAAACACACGCAAGCACAAATCAAAATCCAGAGACAAGTACACTGGAAATTGCAGATTTTATGCGGCTCATTACAGCTGCATCCCCAGCAGCACAGATGCGCTCCCTGCAAAGAAGCATCAGGAGGCCCGGAGAGCTAGAAACTCCAAAGTGACACCAAACCGCACATTCCTATGGAGAAATCAATACCGTGACAGGTCTCGGTCCCTGCAAATGTGTACTATGCTGCCCAAGTGACTACTTCTCTTTCTTTCTATAAATTAATATAAGTGACAGAAAATATAAAAAGAAAAATTATACGATCTAATGGTCACAAGTGTGGTTGTTTCAGTGAAGACCAATCTTTTCCACTGCCTATATTGATGGAAATATCAGGAAGAAAACAGTAATGCTTACCATGGTAGCACAAATGTCTAGATAGCTTACATTGTACCAAAGAGGAAAAGTTATGTAACTTAAAATTAATAAAACGGCCATAAAATCAGTTTTTTCCCAGTGGGATAGAATTCTTGATGTTCAAGGAATAAATACATTACACAACAAATTAGATAAAAATTCTTATTTATTTACTATGACAACAGAGTATTATAAACTTAATAAAAGTATCCAAGTTTTATAAATGAAAATAGTCTCAACTCAGTTAGAACAATTTGAAACTCAGAAAATCTTGTATACCGTAATGCTGATAATTCCTCTGACAGTAAAACTAAAGACAAACAATAAAGAATAAATAGTTTAACTTTGGAAATAGTTCATACTTGCAAAGAGGCAGCATAAAATCACATTCCTTTCAGTGTGTCTAATAGCCTATTCTATCAGGTGTGCTATTTGTCCAAACATTTGGCCATGGAGTAAAATGAAAAATCTTGCAGCTGATTATTTAGTCATACAATATAAAATACTTCATATGCTTCAAAAAATCAAAATGAGTAGTAATGCACTGCATTTAATGATTTTCACCGACATGTTTTGGCATTTCTGTTTCTAGTCTTACTTTATATTTACAAATGTAAAAATAAACAATTTAGAGGTTAACTTACTCTCAGGAAAGCTGAAGCAAAAATCTAGAAACACAGTTCATCCACGGGTCTTTGTGTTCTGGAGAAGAATTCGCATTCCTTTTGGGTCACTACTACATCACGGTATTAGTTTCATGTTTATTATGAATAGTTCAGTCTTAGACTGATTTCCGAAGAGGATTGTGGTCTCAGTTCAGACAAGCTGCCAAAATCTCTGTGCTCACATAAGTGACTCCTGTGCTGTTCTCCATTTCTTTGTTTCCTGCCAGTTTTGCAGCAGGAAGTTTGTAGTTGCAGATGGTTCGCTGTAAAATCCAAACATTAGAAACTATTAAACTAAGGAGAATCCAGTTTTTCTCAGTTGGGGTGTTTTCATTTTCAGCTCTTTTGGGAGAGCAGATCCCCTCCACACAGAAACTTATAGATTAAATAAGAAGTCATAATTGAAGGAAAAACAAAAGTCACTTGGCATTTTGAAATCAGACCTTTGTCTGTGTCTCACTGACCATGCTAATCATATGAAATCTACTTCACCCATTCCCATTCCTTCAACATTTATTTATTTTTATTCTGTGCTAATTATCTAAGATCAAAAATTGTTTAGTAAGCAAAGTTTATAGAGGCAGGCTGAACCCATTAATCCAAGAGACACCAAAAGAGACTTCTGATTGTTTCTGTATGTCCACTCTCTCTGCAGAAGATATGAAGTTATTGCATTTAACATTATTAATATTTTGTGCATCAAGAATATAATTAAGGAAGTTTGTAGTTCTCTAGAATAATACATAAAGTTATCACATTAATTATATTACTAATATTTTGTACACTGAGAATATAATTATGGAAGTTTGTACCTTCCCAGAATTATTTAAGTTTCATTTCTGGCCCTCATTAAGCGGCACACGTCTTCCCCTCCAGAACCAGGAAGCAGTGCTCAATGTGAGAACCAGAGCTTCTCCAGGAGAACCAATGGCTCAAACAGCAACACATAGGAGAACCCACAATGCCTCAACGTCTCAACACCTCGCTTTTTCTCCACGTCTGTATTTATGCTGGCAACTTTCCTCAGGTGGGACATCTACGCTCAGCACCATGCTGATATAATCCAACTGGCATTAAGTTGACCACCAGTTTTTAACCCATAACAGTTGGGGTACTAGGAATACAATGCAGGGGCACTGTAGCACTGAGCTACATCCTCAACCCATTTTATTTTTTATTCTGAGACAAGGTACTACTAGGTTGCCCAGGTGGTCCTCAAACTTGTGATTTTTTTCCCATCAACTTTTCAAGTAAATGAAATTATAGGCTTGGGATCTTATGTCCAGGTGAATGGCTCCAAGGATGAAACCCAAGGCCTCCAGCAAGCTGGGTGAACTCTCTGCCACTAAATTACCACCACAGCCTCACACTTAAATACTGGCATATTTAACCTAGAGTAAAAATACAAGAAAGTGGACACAACTATAATCAACTTCACTTTACAGGTGACAAAAGTTGAGGGTTTGGATGTATACAGAAATAACTCCCAACCTGTTAGATATGCCAAATTCATGTATCAAGATGCTAAAGAACGGAGCCGATGACAAAGGTGGTTAAGAGCAGGAAATGTGTTATTAAGAGAAAGCTCCTGAGAGACAGGAGAGGTCCCAAAAGTGGGTGTCACTGAAGCTCTTTGTCAAGGGGTTTTTGTACAGTAAATTCACATCGCAGGCTACCTTAAGTCAAACTACAGTCAACCTATGGGATTATAAGTACAGTTACTTGGCTGATATTGACCTAATAGGTCGCAGAGAGTCCATAGCACGAAGTACAAAGGTACTTCTTGAAGGGGTAGGAGAGCAGGTCGGCATGTTCTGCTGATCTGCCTATGTGTTGGTTTTGTTATTTAGGCTTATTGGACAAAATGTGCCAGTTACAGTGCAACTCTGAGGTATTGTTACCTCTGGGAGGCTCACAGGCTTAGCTAACAAGCCTCCACCTGAGGGTCTAGTTTTTATGATCTCAGCCCTTGCCCGCAGGCTGTTTGCCCCATCTCTAGTCCATCTTGGGCCTGTTGCTTTCTAACTTCTATCAACCTCTACCTAATTTGATTCTCTGTAATATAAGGTTTATATAACTTGCCCAAAGTCAATTGATGACTTGCAGGACCTAAATTAAACCCCAGAATATCTCCAGAGTTTATGATTTTAAATTACAAATGCTATGCTTGTTTTCATTTGTATATGTCTCTGTTCATTCAGATAGTCTCACTTGGGTACCACATTTTTCAGTTTTTGTGACCTTTCCCTTCACTTAATTTGCAGCAGTATTCTCCAGTGCCAGAAGCTGTGCAAGTTTTCCATGACATGCAGTGATGAAGACTGGCATGTGTTTTGGGGGGATCTTTACTTGCTATTTATGCAGAGTGTTTGCTACCCTAGGACTTGAGTGGTGCTCTTAGCACTGTGGGCACAATCTGCAAAATGTAATTTACAAGGAAATGTAGGGGAAGGAACAGAATAGGCATCTCATTAGGCTTGCTGGCTCATCTTGACCAGAAAGAATCAAAACTTTACTGGATGGAGCAGTAAACAGAAGGGAAAATTGATAAGCTGAGCACATGAGGAAGCCAGAAGCATGAAACAAACAAAAAATCCCAAACAAACAAACAAAAAACAGAAGCATAACGGCCCCCCCTCCCTCCAATAAAATACAATAAAATACCAAAGGCAGGCTGGCCACAAAACTCTTAGTGTATGACAACACATCCACCTGTATGTAAGGAACGTGAATGAGGTAGAGGTCACTTGACAGGATTTTGTGAAAG
Organism: Dolichotis patagonum; assembly: GCA_004027295.1. Lineage (NCBI taxonomy): Eukaryota > Metazoa > Chordata > Mammalia > Rodentia > Caviidae > Dolichotis > Dolichotis patagonum. Next base: position 27,877 of record PVJX010002595.1, on the reverse strand, counting down.
CAACAGGCAAAAGGGTTAATACCTGGGTGCAGGCAGTCGGAGGACAAGATGATCATCTATAGAGAACAAAGAGAAGCAGACCTTTTTTAATAGGAATTGAAAGAGGACAAGAGACATTAGGCAGGAAGAGGTTAATGAATATCTGTGGTCAAAGTTCCCTGGCTGTCTTCCACTTCAGTGGGCAGGGTTCTTGAGCCATATGGTATCAATTTTCAGGTCTCCAGATGTCTGAGGCTCTATGAGATTCTTTATTTATCTTATCTCTTCTACAACATCCTGTATTTGTAGAAGGATGACAGCCTCAATGCTGAACAGAGTCCCTGCTGAAAACAACGCCTGTGCTGGCAAACAAGTTGGGTGCTGGGAGAGCCTTACACTATGCATTTATACGTGTGTATGTACACTGTAGGGTCACTATCTTACTGCACTAGACACACATACATACCTTTACTGAATCACCAACCTTAAACTGCCTTCCTACCTGCCACCAACTTATGCATCACAAAAGGGCAGGGAGGAATCACACAAAAGGAAGGAAGGAATGTGCTCATAGGTAAGTGTATCTATAGCAAAATCAAAGGCAGTCAAAGAGCCAGTCAAGCTCTGACAAGTTCCAGACACTCACACAGAGGAGTCACTAGTCCTAATAAAAGAAGCCAAGGGCAGAGACTCAGGGAAATCCACCTTCTTAGAACACACTGGCCCCTCTTTGGGGGCATCTTTCTATCTTCTGTTTTTTCCTCCTTACAATAGTGTCTTCCTTTCTTAAACTCCATCGCACTAATTCTTCATGGGTGATCAGTTTCCAATCACAGCTGGCTGCTCATCCCAGTGGAGCAGTAATTCTCACCCTGCATGCAATAGGAAAAAGAACCAAAAGGAGACAGAATGCCTGTATGTTTCCCAGAGGCTTTAAATCCAAGCTACATTGCCTGCATATGGATTTTATCATATGCACTCCAAAAATCTGTCTTTGTTTCTAAAAATATAATTAACAAATTCTATATATGCATTTTTTGCATTGAAGCATCCTTTGTAAGATATATTCCTGTCTTTCATTTTTATCTGTATTTAAAATTCTCAGGTATATTTTGCCCAATCTCTATTACTTGCCTGCTAGTTACTTCTTAACACAGTGTAATTTAATTTTTCCTTTTAATTATTTTTGCAAGTGTTTTATTTTCCATGGAGAAATAAGAGAGTTGCTACAGTATGAGCAACTCATTTCCCAACCATCTTATTTAATTGGTCAAAGGTTGTGGCACAGGACTGTAGAATCAGCACCTTGGGAGGCTGAGACTGTCACTGGATGACGTTCCAGGAGGCTCCTTACCCAACCTTCCCTGTACAATTAACCTGCAGTTTCACCAGCTCCCTTCCCAGAGCAACAAGTGCCGGTTTTCAAGATGGGTGATCTGGGGTACATATTCCTACTGTCTGTCGGGATACTGAGTTGACAGGGCATGTCTGAATGTCAACTCTTTACTGAGTCTGAAGTTGAGATATGCCACCCACCAACACTGCAGCTTCCTTGAGGACTGAGAGAGTATAATTAACAAGTAAAAGAGGTGGGCTATTAATGGGTGAAAACAACCATTTTGCAGGTGTAATGGTTGCCTAGGCTAATTGTAACTTTTGTGTCCTAAAGTTGTAGGGTTCTTTAAAAGTAAATTTTTAAAATTCTGATTCTGCTTTTTAAACCAATCTTTATTTCTATTCTACTTCATGACAGGAGGATTACTTGAGCCCACACATTCAAGAGCAGCCTAGGCTTTATGATAGGATACATTTTTGGTGGGGGCACTTTGCAAATTGAACTTTCCTGTTTTCCATTTCTCTAATGCTATACTAATCTTGCTCTCTTTGTTCGTTTGTTTAAATTCTTTACTCCTTGTCTACAAAGTTCTGAATCTATGGTTTGAGCTACTAGTGATTATCTTTAAATGTTACCATACTTCAAACTGTATGACTACTCTATTTAAAAAGCCAGGTTATATCTCTACATAATTTTCTTCCACCCTTCTTGTCTCTTACAGGATAATGTTTAGCATATTTGAGCTTGAAAGGAAAAAAATTTTTCTTTTTCTCTAGAAGTTTATTTATGAAAGTTTGTGTGGTTTCTATAGTGAGTGGTTTTGGTTTTTTGTTTTGTTGCTAAATTTTAAAAAGGAAGTGAAAAGGGAAATACTGAGAACTTAGGAGAAATCAAATAACACATGTGGGGCTGCTTTTGAGGAGGGAAGTAGATAAAAAGGAATTAGACTGGGCATAACTCAAGAAACCTTAAAAAAAGAATGGATGGTCTGTTCTCTGTAACAAAAATAAAGTTCTATTAAAACATGAATGAATGCTTAAATATGACAATATAAAATAAATTTTGTACCTAGGAAAACCTTTTCTCAGAAGTCGGGAGTAAATTTAAAAATAGTGTTCTAAGCAGTTAGGATCCTAGATAGAGGCACCAAGGAAAATGGAAGAATGCTTCAGCCATGCTATTACTGAAGTGGGAGTAAGAGTCCTTTAGGCTGAAAATAAGGAATTTAACCTTCTCTATTTGTAAAATAAGCTTGTAGGTTTATTGAATCATGTTGTAGAAAAAGAATTTTTAGTAGGTATTGTGAAAGACATGAGAAGGTTTTGTTAGAGATTTTTAGGATACATTCAAAAGTGGATTATGTCTGCTCAGAGAAAAAATGAGATATATTAGGAGTCAGAGTTGGGTAGACTTAAAGGAGGATCTTCAAGATGTGTGATCTAGCATGTGTCCTATCACTGTCAGTTCACAACATGAGCCATGAGCCTGTGTTTGAAGTTGGGAAATGCTGCCCACCAATATCACTACTCCTGGAGTTTGAAGGAAACACAATTTACAAGTGAAATGGACATGTTAAGAGCCCAGGTTTTATAGATTGATTATGAAAGAACTTTTAGGGAAAAGTTTTTGTTTTGTTTTGTTTTGTTTTTAATTTGAGTGAATTTCCTGGAATGGAAAAAGTTTGAGCTACTAGTGATTATCTTTAAATGTTACCATACTTCAAACTGTATGACTACTCTATGGTCGGGTCTGTCATTTTGCTTAAAAGTACCATCTTAAAATCTCAATTTCCTTCTCTCCTTTCTACCTGACATTTAATTTTTTCTATCCTACTTCAACTTTAGGAAACTTTAATGTCTTCTGAAAAGACCTGCTATCACTTACATCAACAGGAAAATTACTCTCTGAACTGATGGCTCAAAAGAATGTATTTTAAAAGTTGTTCATCATTGGATGAAACTAATAGTGGATTAAGAAATACATCAATGCTCCTGAAAAATGACAGAAAGTCTTGCCAAGAAAAATGCTCAATACTGATATAGAACCTCCAAATGATATAGGGAAAATAATGCAACTCCCAAATTTCCAGATGTCTGATATGATGAATTTGTGTCCCCCAAAACTGAAGAATGAATTTTAGGAAAAAACTGAGGTTAAGAGCAGGAAATTTTATTGAGAGAGACAGGAGGGAATCCAGAAAATGGGTTGTTCTGGACTCCACTTTGCAGAGGAGGTTTCCTAGAGCAAAATCAGAAGATGGGTACAAAATCACAAGGTGGATACAATGTGGGACAAAATGAAGATGGATCAATAAGATTACAGGCATAGTTGCTTAGATAATGTTGACCCAATGGAAGGCAAGTCACATAGCAAATGTACATGGAAAAAACAAGAACATTTCTAGGGATAGGTATGCCAGGAACTCCTGGTCACCCACTTAGGTGACTGGCACCTATCTAGAATATTGATCATACTATATTGTTTTTATAACATATGTAACATACTAGGGTGGGGAGCAGAGACTACCAGGCATGTGGATAGGCAACATGGTGTGGAATTTATTGTGACTGAGTGCAGGTAGGCAGAGAGGAGTCAGACCATCTTCAGCAAACAGAAAAGTGAGTCCCTTTTATAGGGCTGGAAAGAAGGCAGGGGACATTAGCAGGGAAGATTTTAATAAAAATCTGTGATCAAAGTTCTCAGACTGTCTCGCACCTCAGTGCACAGGATTCCTGAAGGTCCAGTATAAATATTTGCAGGTCTCTAGATGTCCCCAGATGTCCTAGGACCTGAAAAATTCCTTGTCCCTATCTTATCTCCTCTGCAACATACTGTGCTTGCTGATGACAACTTAGGTACTGAGATGAGTTCCCAGCCATAGTAGCACATCTCCTGACAAGCAGGCTGGGGGCTGGGAGAGTCGTGTCTGTGAGAACCTTACAGAGTATCCATATCTCCAGGAGATATGTGGGTCTAGCCTTTCCATCATTATCTTGAGGCCTAGCTTTCAGTGAATATTCCTCCAGCCACAGTTGCAATGTATTCTTGTCCTTTGCACTGACTCCTTCTAGTGCTTATCCCTGTCTGATTGCCTATAACATTTCTACCTAACTTAGTGATCTATAAAAATAGGAGCAAGGGAAAATAACATGGCTATCAAACAAACTGAGTCACTTAAACTTGACACACCAGTATAAGCACCAACAGCAAGACAAAAAAGCACATGAATTTGAGGTCAGAGATTAGGGCTGGGGCAAACTTGTTAACCAACTGGCAAAAATCTGCCAAATTCATGTAGACCCAAGACACACGTACCAAACACAGGATCCATGAAGACTCAGCAGCTCCTGAGCACCGTATACAGAACCAATCAGAAAAGTGTTCTTTTCAATGTTTTGTGGATACCTGGCATGAAACCAAGCAAGTCTTTCCATGTGGCAGTTTAAATCTGATACCAGATCAAGTAAGTTTTTGATAGGATACCCATCCTACTGCCTTGTTTGCACAAGAGAAGCCAATCCAAGAATTTCAGGTACAAAATATCCCTTTTCCTTATTCTCCTTGTGACTGTGAATCTGCTCACCAACCTGCCCTCACTCTGATTAGAGACTTTCAAAAAATGTACATCCCCACTATCTTTTCCAGTTTTTTTGTTTAGGACACCAAGATCCTTGGAAGAATCCATTTGGAACCTACCATCTGATAACAAATTCAATTTCATTATATTTCTTCCATTTTGTTCATTTTACTAATGGTTGTGTGTCTAGTGCTTGAATATGATTTTGTGTTTTCTACTTAGATTCATAAGCTTTGAACTTATAAAAGGAAATCACTGGACAGGGTGTGACAGTGGTCTCCAAAAAGGAGTTGTGGACTCCAGCTCACCCCACCCAGGGGTAAGTTATAATGCTGCTGATATCTGTCACAGAAGCGGAATTTTCAGGATGTGTCATTGAGCGGTATAAAGAGGCATTGAGAGGCATAAAGAGGCTTACTAAGCAGACTCTTAAAAGCATATACTCAGAGAAAATAGTGTACAAGCTCCTGAAAGGCATGTTAGGTTCCAGAGCTAGGAACACATGGTCCTAGGGTATCATCAAGATGAAGGTCTAGGATATATATTCTTACAGCCAAGCTACTCAGTGGCAAGCCACGTTAGAATACGAATCATTTGCATGCATTTTAGGTTGCGATGTGCTGCCCACTAACATTGCTGCTTCTTTGAGGATGGAGGTCTGTAGAAGGATGGGCAATTTACAAGTAAAAATGATGGACCTAGAGCACAATTTGTTGGTTTATTGAGGCCTTAATACTCTCAGGATTTATTTTATATTTCCTGGAAGGGAGAAAAGCTAGAGTAACTTTTTTTTCCCTGAAGTTATAGCTTTCTTAAAATTACCATTTGAAAATTATAATTTTCCTTTTTTTTTTTTACTTATTTTTATTTCTTCTCTTCTATCTCAGATCAAGTTTGCTACCCAGGTCTCTCTTCTTGCCTTATTTAAGCAGGAACATCACCATCGATTATGATTATATATTATCACAAGCTATGATTAAGAGATACAGATGCTACACACAGATTATTGGTTTGAGAGAATTAGATACTGCTCTCACTGAATTTCTTCTCAGCTTTAGCAGGAGTCATATGTCAAGAGTGACTGCTTGTTATAGTGGGTGCCAATTTCTGTGTCTGTACAGAAAGCTCAACTAGGAATGCTGGGAAATCTCAACTCCTTCCTTACTTCACAGTATTTCTGGCCACTAATCTTTTTTATCATACATTTTTTTCAGATGTTTAATTGAACCAATGTATGTTATATTTTTGTGGGATTTTTTCCTTCATAGAAATTAACTACTGATTATCAATATAAATAGCTTGGGTGCTCAGTCTTTTGGTAAACATCAAAAGCAAATTTCAAACAAAAATGTATTCGGTCATCTGAAAGTGTTGTGTATAACACACCATCAGTATTTTTAAATATTTTTGCAGTTTTCTAGTGTACTCAGTGTAAAACTTAAAAAGTTGAAATTATCTGAAATTATTCTCTACTTCAAAATAATACAGCATGACTTTAAAATGTAATGCAAGATTTCAATGAATTGTCAAAATACACTGATGAGAATAATTTCTCATCAAAGCCACACAGACAATGAGTAAGACACAGCAAAAACAGAGATCAAATTCAAAGAAAAAATAAATATCCAGATGCCAGAAATGAAACAAGAACACAAAGTTCAAAGAAAGTTAGTATTTTAAGACAGTAAATTCTGGAGTGGTTTGGCAAAGAATGAATGATATGCCAGCTAGTATACAGTTCACTGTATAAGGCTAGAATAAACATTTCATTACAAAAAACTCCCTGAGACTCCTCTTTTCTAGGTATCTCTGAAAGAATTACTAATAACTAAACTTCAAGAGGTAAAATCAATCAGACACACAAGCTTAAACATCATATGGTTTCACCTACTGGGAAACCCAAAGTATAGATAATTTAAAGAGAAATACATATATAGAGATGTAATAGGAAATGTGCATATAGATGTTTGCAAAAGGAAGCGGACCAAAGATAAAAAGAATGCAGAGAGTGGAGGAGGGAAGGGAAAGTAAAAAGAAGATGTGTTATGTGCATGTACCAATGAATGGAATCATTATGCACTGAAAACCTGTACTAATAAAATGTAAATTGAGCTCAGAAGGAAACAGCTGGGTGCTACTCAACAATAAATGTATTCATAACCTACGTATATATCGACTGCTCATAGTTATAATGATAACTACATCTGTAGGAAAGCTTAAACACAATGAAGAGCTACAATACTGAAAAACAGTTATATGGGAGAGAGGCGTGATCAGAACTAAGTTTCCTTGGAAATCTATAGTTCACGATGGCGGCAGATGAGATTAAAGCTGTATTACCCAAATAGGGCAGACCCAGACCCAAATGGGGATTCAAATTGAAAGTTTAGTCAATTAAAAAGCCTTGATACTTTAAAATTTAGTTTCCTTTATTTCTGACATACAAAAAAATCATTTCATTACTTACAGCAAGAAAAAAAAATCTAAGAAAATTGAAAATTGATGATGTTTCTTGGATCTATCTATCCTTGAGGTTCCCGAGCACATACGACATTAGAATCCATCAAAACAAATGAATGCAAAGACTCGCAGACAAGATCAGCTCACCTGGAACAGAAGCCCCTAGGAAAACAACATTACGTAGTAAGTCTGGTGAATTTCTGGAGGCTAAGTGTGCCACTAGAGTGAGGGTAAGACCCTCCAGGGGTCAGAAGCGTTGGATGTAACTGGACTGGGGCAAAAGCTGTAGCCCAAAGGGCTGAGGATGTAGCTCAGTGGGAGTGTGCTTGCCTGGCATACATGAGACCCTAAATTCCATCTCCAGCATCACCACCCAAAGCAAAAGCTGTAGGCCTAGAAAAATCTGTCTACTTCTAGAGGCAGAAGAAAAATACTCTGACCTCTCTCATCTTTCATGTTTCCATCTTTTGGGATGTCTTCCTATTATAGCGGTCAAATACAAAGAGAAGCCAGACATTGAAGAAGAGAATCAGTGATGTTCTACTCAGTGTCCCACCACTTCAGGAAGCATAAATTAGGAACATAGAGAATAAAACCAATATGAAGCTTGTCTATAACAGAGTTGGACATGGTACGGTACACGTGGTACCATGTGTGAAATGGTTACATGTGTTGCAAAGTTATACACTGAAATAAGACATAATTTGTTACGTGAATTCCAGAAATAATTTGAATAAATTCAATGCTCATCATTATATGAACTTAGTCTTATAAGTCACTTGCAGTTCCTGAATAAACTATACATCATTTATCATAGATTTAGAAATATAATTCTTTAGATATAATGTGAGTATAATTTTATTATTCCTTATCATAAATGCAGAGCCCGAGAAGCATTTCAGATTTCAGATATTTTTAGATTTTGGAATACCTAAATGAATAATGAGATATCTCAGAGCTGGGACTCAAGTTTAAGCATGAAATTTACTTGTGCTATATACGTACCTCATACACATAAACTGAAAACAATAATATACCATATTTGCAGCACACCTGCTTTGACTATGACCTATCACATGAGAACAGATGGGGAATTTCCAACAGATGTCACACTGGAGTTTAAAAACTTTTGAAATCAGGAAATTTTGCATTTCAAATTTTCAGATTAAGACGTTCAACCTGTATGTATAAAATATGTTGGCAAAATATTTAATGATATAGAGTTCATAAAATGAATAAGTAAAAGATTACAAAACGTAAATAAATGAGAAAAAGATATAAATAACATAAAAAGTGTAAATGTATAAAACTGTAACCTTCTGACTAATTTGAAATTAATACCATTTAAACATTATATGAGCAAACATGTATATCTATTCAGGAAATTATGTTGGGCTAAATGGTCACAACTATGTTTAAAAATGCATTGGAAAAAGGAGATGAAATTTTTGTATGAAGAAATACTTTTTTTTAAGTATGTTTAATTTCTGTATTTTTTCATTATACACAGTTTTGGTAAGTATTTCAAAAAGTTTTAAAAATATATAATGCAGAATGATGCTATATAATATAATACATCACCCAAAAGTGACATGGGCATATTGTTTGGTCTTCAAATGTTTTCTGATGATATCCAGAATGAAATGGGTAATTTTAAAGAAGAAAACAGCAAAATAAAAAAATGCACATACACAAATATAAGTGGTTAATGTAAAATGGTAGCAAATACACAGAAAACTGTTGATGAAGTGGTGAGAGAAACAAAAAACCCCTGCATATTAGTATTCAAAAATTTAAAAATCTGAGCAAATATTACAGTGACTCCCTTGATTTCAAGCAAGTGTACTTGAATTGCTTTTCCAATGTGTGGTTATTCACTAGTGAGCTCAAGGGTTTCCTAGTCCTTGTGGATGTCAAAATAATTACTGGAAAGGTTTCAGGAGGAGAATATTTTATTGTGCTCATATGTAAAAGAAAATCCATAAAGCTGACATAAACCAAGGTGAAACAGACACACTGCTGTGGCTGTTGAATATACCTCTCACTTGTTTCAACTATTTCAACATGAGAATGTTTTTGTAAATGGTAAAAAAAAGAAGTCATATTTCAAAAAATGCTAAATTTATAATTTATTTCCACAATGCTCAATGCTCTTCTCTTTGGGTGACTTTAGTAATATTTTACTCATATGTTGTATTACTTTTATGGTACACTTTCTATTTTGCTTAAGTCTAAGAAGAAGAATAATTTAAAAATACACTCATTGATTGGCTAAACATATAAAACACATCTTGATATTAAATGATCTTTTAAATTATGCATATTGCTAATTATCACATACAATGTATGATTATAGGACACCAGCAAAGATTAATTAAGCCCTGAGGTTTTTAAGGCTCTTCAGAATGAGGAAGGAGTTTCCATCTCATGGTTTCATCAATTTCTTCATTAACATTTCCCAGCTCTTGCTCCTTAGCGAGCTCTAGGAATACCTAAACAGCAGACAAAGGACAAGGAAAAGGAATTGTCATGTTGATTGTCTTCCAAATGAAAGGAGAAAATGCACAATTGCTTTCTTGTGAAAGGTACAGGGATAACATAACGCAGAGTCTACTACTAGTAGACTCACTTTTTCCAGTGTGCACTGAGAGAGGCTGTAGTCTTCCAGATTCAAGCTGTGTTTCACTGGGGAGAAAATAAAAAGAGGAGGAGCAGATATGAACAGGTCACTAACAAAAATTATTTCCGTCACACACATTAAAAATACATGCTATTGATAAATATAGAACATAAATTAAAAATGAATATTGGCAGAAGGATGAAACAGTAATTGTCACAAAGTTACTTTGAATGCATATTAAATTCACTTAGACATTAAAATTTGTTCTCATTATTTTTGATCACGAATTGTATTGTTACAACTCCTAAGTGTCACAAAGGGATAGATATGTTCCTAGATGAATGACAGCAATGATTGATATGTTCTTTGCATGAGAAAAATTTCAATCCATTCTCACACTCTGTAAGGACCCAGTACTCTATTCTACAGACCTGTCATACCAGGTCTCTACTGGGCTTCTATGCCAGGAAATCTATGTGAAATTTGTCACTGGGTTGACATATTTACATGTATCAGTTATAGAGTAAGAGTTTCTTATGTGAAATGGACTTTTAGATGTCAGGAAAAGACAACCAAGAAAATAGATCAAAATTTGTCTTTGTGTTTGTATCTTAGTAGAAAGAATTTGGACATTAAATGTATACTTATTCATACATAAATGTATAGTAAAATAAGTGATAGTAGCTATGGAGAAAAACAAAACAGACAAAGCATTGAGGGAGAGCTGCACACTTTTTTAGTAAGAGAGTCAGGAGCAGCTGTAGTGATCAGTCGATAATTGAACAGAAGCCTGAGAAAGTGAAGGAAGAGCGGGATATTTAGGGAGGATTCCACAAAGAAGAATGAGCAAATGCAAAGTTCTAAACCCTACAGGGCTTGCTTCTAAAATATGTTACACTATTATCCTCTTAAATTATTATTCAACTGTGATCTTTGGAAATTTGTATTTAAATATGGTCATTCCTACCTTGTTCCAGCTTGTGAAATGCCTGAGATAAAGGGTAAACATCTCCTATTGGCAGCTTGTAAGTCAACAAGGAGGAGTACCTGGGAAGAGAAAAATATCAAAGGGAAAAGACAGCCATCAAAATAAATATTGATACTATCAACTATTTCTTTTTAAAATAAGTAATGTATGGCTTTTTATTATACAAAGTGATGTATACAGAATCAAAATTATTTACTAATGGAAATAAGTTTTAATGATTTTTGGTACCTAATTGTTGTAAACAGTTCAAATAATGAGATATATATATATATATATATATATATATATATATATATATTGCAAACTGTTACTTGTTGAAAGCAGATATTCTAACCTAGACCCTCTAATTAGTGTAGATAGGGAACTAAACTGGAATGAGAGTTCAGCTTTGTCACCCATAACTGACCTGTATAGAGTTGCGAGGGAGGAGGCAGCTGTAGAGGGAGGACCTGAAGCCCTCCCTGACCCCCGGGGACAGACAGCATTGACTTGTCACACTCGCTTCCGTGAGGTACTTGCAGCTATATGACCTCATGTCCTGCTCTTACCTCATGCCAAAGGAAGAGGTGCTACCAGAAGACCCTAAGCCCCACCAGACCTCCACACTTCCTTTCTTCATACCAGCCCCTGATCTTCACATAGTAACCATTTATGACCTGCCTGCATGTATCAAATTCACTTCTATGATTTATGACACAGAAAGAACTGAATTACATGTCCTGGCATTTAATACCTTAGATAACTCATTATATTTATAGTACGCTAAAATGAAAAGAGTAGTTGTGTGCCTTGGTTCTTCAATGTGTTTATCATTCTAAGGAATTTTAAATTCAGCTCCTGTTCCACCCTCTTGCCTTTCACCCATTAACATGCAGACCTACACAAATGAACATATATGGATGTTTCTCTCTTTCTGCCTCTCCCTCCTTCCCTCCCTCTCTGGCTCCTTTCCTTTCCTCCCTTCTCCCCTCCTCTCCTCTCCTCTCCTCTCCTCTCCTCTCCTCTCCTCTCCCTCTTTTCCCCTCCCTCCCTTCCCCTCCCCTCCCCTCTCTCTCTTCTTCCACTTTGGAATACAAGCATTTTATTAAAGGTAGACTCCATCTTGATTGCTGTTTGTTTCCTAGCGAGATGGGATGGGGGTCACAGGGTCTTGGGTTGCTAATCTCTTACAAACTGGAAAACTCAGTACATCAGTTTTTGAGATCCCTATCTATTGTAAAGACGACTCATCATGAATTCTCACAGACAGTAAAACAAAACACGGAGTGGGTAAATCCTCCATGTTTCTCCACAGCCAAGAAAGCTCTTTTCACCTTTCCTGCTGTGAAGCCTGTGGGAAAAACTTCAGAATCTCTGAGTGAACCAAAGGCACTTGAGAAGGTTCCTCTACTTTTAGCTGTAGAATGTAATCCTTGCCAAATTTTCTTTTCAGGTGTTGGATGGAGCCAATGCATCTATGGGCAGAAAGGAAAACATATTGGGAAAAATACAAGCTTTCATTTTTCTATCTTATTAAATTTCACATGTAGTTAAGAAGGTGTCAGTGAAAAAGCCAAAACTTAAGGCTGTAGGAGGCACAGTGATTTTTCCCCTTTTCATGAGGAATTTGTCCTGGGGGGCTAAGCACAGGCTTTGGAGAGACACCCACCTCAGCCTTCCCGATACCATGATGGCCACGCGGTCACACAGGGCCTCGGCCTCAGCCAGGTAGTGGGTGGTCAGGAGGACGGCCCTGTCTTTGTTTTTAACAGACATCTGAATTGCTTGCCTGAAATGAGTCAAGAAATTAAATAAAATTTAAACAAAAAAGTGCAGAACAATAACTAGTCATATTAAGATGCTAATTCAAAAATGCTAGGGAAACATGCATACTGGCTAACTTGTATGGTTTTGGTTTTCTTTTTTTCTTTCTTTCTTTCTTTCTTTCTTTCTTTCTTTTTTCTTTCTTTTTGAGACAGAGTTTCACTGTGTAGTTCAAGTTGGCCTTGAGTTCACTACGTAGTACAGGTTGGCCTCGAACTCACAGTGATCCTCTTGCCTCAGCCTCCAGAGGACTGGGTTTATAGGAGGGTATCACCATGCCTGGTTCTGATTACCCTTTTAACAATGTAAAGGAAAGATTTAATAATTTAAGACATGTTGATAGAGTTGTAAATAAGGTTAAAAAAAAGTCTTCTTGTCTTGAGATAATAATTGAAATATTTACAGATAAAAGGATATGCTGCCTCATATCCTTCTTGAATAATTGAAGGATAAGGTAATAAAGTGGGTAGAGGTCTAGATAAAAGAAAGTTGGATTTCTTTTGATTATTGTTGAAACTTGTCATTGACTCTAAAAGATTATAAATGTCTTGCTATGTTTGTATAGAATTCCAAAGCACAAAGTTTTTAAAACTTGGATGAAACATTGGATAGTCACAAATATGAAACTGGATTGGAGGTTATTTTAGTATAAAGAGTAATTCATAGATCAAAAAGTAGGAAGAAAAAAATCTGTAAAATTGGATAGACAAACTTCAGATTAAATGAAAGGAAGGAAATGGGGGGGAATTAGTGTCTAGGAAAGAGTAGGTGAAAAAGAAAGTAGTTATAAATATTTCAATAATTAAATGATAAAATTAAAATGCATTCCAAAATAAAATACCTTAAGCTTCAACAAAATACTTAGATCTTTTAAGCCTGAGTACTATAGAACTATAATGCAGATTAGATCATCTATTTGTTAATTTTTTTTCCTAATAATTTGAATTGTCTCTGCTATATTCTGTGTTTTTAATGTTCCCTAATGACTCATACAATAAAGGTTTATTCCCTCGGGTTGTGCTACTAAGAAGTGGTGGAATGTGAGAGTCATTTAGTGAGAGGTCTTTTGGTCCTGTCGCCTGCCATGAAGGGGATTATGAGGCTTCGGGGCCTCTTTCCTTTGTTTCTTGACCCATGAGTTGACCAGTTTTGCTCCACTATGTTCTCCCACAGTGATATCACAGGCTGATAACAATGAGGACTGGAACCTCTAAAACTGTGAGCCAAACTAAACCTTTCATCTTTGTGAGTTAATTGTCTCATGTGTAACAATACAGTGGCAGCTGGTGTGGTTAATAATGTATCCGTTTTCTGCCATTGTGACAATATATCTCCAAGAATCAACTTGAAGTTTGTTTTGGCTCACAGTTTGAGTCCATGGTTGGCCAGCTTTGGTTTGGCCTATGGAAAGGCAGAACATGATGGGACAGCCGGCACAGTATGGAAAAGCTGTTCCCTCCCAGGAGCAACGATGCAAGAAGAGAGGCCACTGTCCCAATGCTTTTACAAGGACATGCCTCCAAAGACCGCACTTCCTTACACTAGACCTCACCTCTAAACAGTCCACCAACTTCCAGTAACACCACAGACCGGGGACTAAGCCTTCAGACCATGAACCTTTGAGTGACATTTAAGATCCAAACTATAGAAGCCGACTAGCACAATCTCCACTGGATTGCGAAGGAACTAGCAGGTGTGAAGGTTAATTTTCCAAGATTGATTTATAAACTGTATGTAACGCTTGCACTCTAGCTCTGTGGATTATGATAATACCACATCTGATGCTGCCCTGCTGGATCTATGCCTGTAGATGGTTCATCCAGAAGCAGAACAGGTGAATCTCCCAGGATGCTCAGCACAAAACATAGCTGCAAAGCACAAAAACACCCCTATTTACTTCTGTATCACATCAGCCCTCAGAGCACCGTCAAAGACCATCCGTACCTTCCTGGTGGCTCCTGCTGCTAACTTCCTCACTGGAATATTCAGATGTTCGTGCAATTTGAAAGTATTCACTAGTCTGATAGAAATAGGATGAGAATATCAGGTCAAGAAAGGTGTTCAGGAAGATGCAGACACACAGAATTGCAACACTGAAAAGGCAGGCGTGGTAGTGTTACACTCAAAGTTCCAAATCACAATACTTTTATTGGAGCATGACGTATTTTTGGAGCATGACGTATTTTTCACCTCATAAAGAGTTTTTTTTCAAAGAAAAACTAGAATTCTACATAAGACAGTGAAAATGATGCTCATTCCATTCCCAGCTTTTTATTAGACAATTGAAGCGGCGGTGCTTGTGGTTTCCTTTGCTTATATCTTTTTAATTATTTCACGTAGTCATGTTTTTAAAGCTCCCTCATTCAGGATGCAGGAAGCCAGATCTTGTTCCCCATCCTTCTTCCACCAACACTCTGAAGACATGAACATGCCTTTCCTTTCTGGATTCTTTATTAGTGGATTCAACTTCAGAGGTGGCGCCTCCCTCCCTCTCGACACAAAGGAATCACAGGACTTTTCCCTACCGTGAAATGGTAACTGCGGAGTCCCCTTTCCTGAGCCCTTTGACTGCAGCATACACCTCCAGGTGTTCTTTCATTGTCAGTGTGGGCCACAGCACGTTCTCCTGAGGACAGTAGCCCGGGAGTGTGACCGCGTCCTCTCCCCGACCATCCCAAACTGTACCGCATTCTTTCAGTTCTACCTACAAAGTAAAACAGCTTTAGAAACACAAGTAGCCTTTTCTCAAAGGTAAAATTGATCAACAACACTGACATAGAGCTATTAAAGCCTCAAATGTTAGGGAACCAAAGAAGTATCATATATGCTTCATACCAGTGATACAACATAATGTAATTGACTAACGTAAAATTATAGTCTTACATCTGAGGGAAGAAAAAAACCTGATTGGGTAGTTGGTTCCTGAGAAGCTGTAAATAAATGGTCCCTCACTGCTGGTCACATTCCAGTTCCTGTTATAAATTTTTAAATTCCCAGCAAAAGTAATGAAAGAAAAAAATGATTCTAACCAAAGACAAGAGTATAGAGTCTAAGTTTATCATGAAACTTCTATTTTAGGAACACAAACCATTTCTTTGTTTTCACTACCTCTCCAGCCGTTGGATTTGTGATCCCAGCTATCATCCTAATAGAGGAACTTTTACCAGCCCCATTGGGTCCTAGCAATCCAAAAACTTCACCTGAAAGAGAAGAATCAGATTATTAATACTGGAAATGAAATACTGACTTACATTATCTAGTTTCTTCACTGAAATCTTCAGAGATTTAGCTAATATTACCAAAACGCTTGTGTATTTCATTTGGTATAGCCATCTTTTTTCTTCAGATTCCTTGCTGCGGTTTAAAAATGTACCAACTGTTTTCTATAGTAGATAGCTGATGTGCAAAGTCTATAGATAAATGATTCCTAAAACTAGGAACCTGGGGACAGTTCTTCCACCCCTAATTCAACTGCCTGGGTCTAACCTACCATAACCTTTTATGTGAGCTGACATAAACTGTCCCTTACCCAAAGCCATAAACAATCAGCACTCAGTAGGTAATCTTCTCAAAATATTAGACGATGACACAAATCTCCTTAAAACCTTCCAAAGTCATTCCACTAGCTTGGTGTGAACATGAACTTGTTGTTTAAAAATTCTGTTTCTAGCTGGGCATGACAGTGCATGCCTGTAGTCTCAATACAATGGGAGACTGAAGCAGAAGACTCACAAGTTTGGGACTAGGTAATCTGGCAACCTAGTAAGACCATGTCTCAAAATAAAACGGACTGGGTATGTAGCCCAGTACAAAGGCCTTAGATTCAATACCCAGTACTGGAAAAAATAAAACTTATTCCTAATGTAGCTGCATCCATCTCACTGAATTCCTCTCCTCCATTCATAGATTCATCCAGTGACCTTCTCGTATGAGATGCAACCATTTCAAACACGTCTCTATGCCTGGGTCCCTGTCCTTGGGTTATTTCTTCCACTTGACTGCTCTTCTCTTTTAATGTTGATATAGTTAGTACTTTAATGTCATATAGATCTTAGTTGAAATGTCGCTGTTCAAGTGAAGCCTTCCCTGACCCTAACCACTCCTGTCGTTTCACCTATTTCACTGTTCCACATAAAACTCCTTTAACACTTGATATCATTTACTTTTATTTACAGATCCCCTCCTTACATATGAAATCCATGCGGGGAGGAAACTTTGCTTGTTTCCTTCCTGTGTTTCCAGACCCTACAACACTCCCCAACACACTAAAAAAACATGTGAGATGACTGAGTGAATGAAGGTTTCAGCAAGTAAAATGTTGCCTGCAGCACAGATTTTCATGAATACTTTGAAATATAATGACCAATTTAAAAAGTGATCTCTCCCAACCTTTCTTAATAGAGAAAGAGATATTTTTTGTTGCTAATTTCTTCTTCTTCTTTGAAAAGCAATTTTTCTTCTGGCCCACATATTCTTTGTGCAGACAGCTGGCAATTATGGTTGGTTTCTAGAAGAGATGACAACATGATTTTCCTCTTAAATTTCTGAAAATTTATGTCTTATGTTCTCCCTACTGTACCTTTTCTGACCTATGTCATAAAATAAATCATACTTTGAGATGCAGGTAATCCATGCTGTTTGTTACAAATACCGTATACATTTATTGGCACAGACATCCATTATTTCTAAATACACTGACAAAACTGCACAGTTTCGTGGAATCCAGTTTATGCCCAGGTTCAGGGAAACATCACAACATCTGAGTCAAATAAATGAAAAATCCTTAAAAATCTTAATCTCTATTTAGCATGCTATCACAAATCTTACATACATTCTTTAAATCACAAAGTCTCAATTTTTATATTATAGCACTAATTATGAAGACTCCCTATGTGAAAAGTAGAATGTAAACATGATATTTTGTGTCTTAGTTACCAAGACACTCTGAAGACATGCCTGCCTACTTAAGGCATGCCTACTTAAGGTGTACTTAAAAGTACACCAAATCCTGAGTTTTCCAAATGAAACAGGGTATCAAATTCTCTTCTGGACAATTCTTGGATATTTTCAGTCACATTTACTATATCACTTAATTTTCTACCTCATCTAAGTTTGAAGTGGTCAGAGCAGTGGATGTTCTTATTCTTTCTGCTTGAACATCTTCATCTTCATCTCCAGGTTCCTCTGGATTTGGTCGAGCTCCTGCACTTCGGGGAGAAATTCTGTGAAGAAATGAATTACACTGGTCTTCTAATTGACAAAAATCAATTAAAAATCAGCATCCCTGTGATTGTACCCCTGTGCTTTCTTTCAGTAGTCTGGTGGTGATTATGCTTCTGTTTATGGTGCTTCTGTTTTTGCTGAGATTTCTCATCTCACTAACCAGAACCCAATTCTTGGTGTTGCTGCCATGATTCCAGTAAGCACCATTGACTCTTTCAAATTTGTCAGCAAATGGTGTCCTTCCTCTTGAAAATTAATGTCAGTATTTTTTCCTTTACTCATTCTGAGGTCTTCTTCATCACAGCAGATACTTGCTTCAGCACTTTTTACTATGGACTCTTCCAGAGTCCTTCTACTTGTAAAGCACTCGGAACTATGCCGGTAAATCATCTCCATTTCATATCTTCCATGTAGTAATGTACACTATCTGGGATGAAATAATGGCCTGTTTGTGTACTCATTACAATTTGTGAGAAACTAAAGTCTCTCTTAGCTGCTTAGTAAAAGAACTCTCACTAGCAGTCCTATTTTACTGAGCCAGAAATCTCTCAATCATTATATGGTTTACATTGTAAAAATATTCATATTAACAAGCTGACTATATAACTACCACCTAGAAATATTCAAATATGATGCTAAATATGAAATTAAATTTATACCAACCTGAAAATAGGATCTTTTCGCATTACTTTCTTTCCATATTTCAGCTCCATGCATCTTAGAACAAAAACGAATAGCAAAGCTTGAAAATAAGGCTAAGAGCAAACAAAAAGTTTTAGTTAGATATAAATTTACAAATATAAGTTAAATATTTTGAGGAAAATTGATGATGTTTTGTCCTCAGGGTGATATAATCATAATTTCTTATGAGTTAAGGATCAAATCTAGCTATGCAGTTCCAATACACTTAGTTAAATCTGTCTCCTTTCTTTCACTCATAACCCATACTTAACCCTTCAGTAAATGTTACCTGCTTCATCTTCAAAATTACAATCTTCAGAAAGACTCAACTACTCCTCATTATATGATGTTACTGCAATTAAGTCCAGATCATAATTATTTCTCCCCTGGATTACTGCGACACAGTTCCACCTGGTGGTCCTGTGTTTCCTGCCCTACAAATGTATCTTCATCACAGTAACCAGAGCTATTCTTTCAAACATAGACGTTTGGTCATGTGACTCTGCTTAAAACCTTCCAGGGGCTACTCTATCCCTCAAAGTAGCATCATAGTCCTTAAAGTGGCCCAAAACACACAGTGCAACTCCTCCTCCCTCACACACTACCCTATTATTTCCGTAACCGTATGTCCTTCCACTCTTCCTCTTGCTCACGCTGTGAAAATCACACCGACCTCCTGAATAACCCTGGTACATGCCACGGTCATTACTACCACCTCCCACTGAACAGATTTTCTCCAAACTTTCCTGATCTAACACAGTCTCTCAAGGGCAAAATTACAGGTGTCTGCATTTTTTAAAAAACTCTCTCAAATTCCAAGAAAGGTCATAAACAGAGTGAACAAAGAAAGATTAATTTTATATTGAATTCTGGACTCATACATTCTATTTCTACTTATAAAAAAATGTCTCTGACATTTAAAAGCATGCCAGATGTCATATTTAAAGCACTGTCAGAGTTGGCACCCCTTAACCGGGAAAGATAAAATCATTATCACCAATGATAGCTATTCAAAAGAATATGTAAGTAAGATAGAAATTCCTCTTACTATTAGGCATATTAGAAGATCAGCTCCACTCAGGTCAAAATTTAGTTCTTCAAATTCTGTGTAGTGTTCATGGGCTCTCTGAAAATACAAAAAAAAAAAAACTAAATGAAAATCAATTGGCTTCTTGATTTATACACAATAATACGAAATTTCCCGTAGGAACTATTTCCCTGGTTAAACTTAATTCCTTTGTGTGTGTGGAGTGACAAATCCTATACAATTCCTCCTGCTCAATTCTTACTATTTCTCAGTGAGCAAGTAACCTATATCTGTTCCTTTCTTCTACTTTTAAAAAGTATTTTGTTTGAAAACAAAAGTTTTTTATGAAAACATAAAAGACAGGTGCTGTCATTTAAAAGAAAAAAAACTCTTGTGTGTTAAAATATTTGTCCTGAGTTCCACACAATCCAGCTCACAGGGTGCCTTCTTACCCCTATGATGACTAGTCCCCATCATAAATAGTTCTACTGTCTTATTCTTTCTTCATCAACTCATTCAAAATGTCACTCATTCCTCCTAAATTATATGTACCAGTTAAAGTTAACTTACTCAAACTGGGCAAGTCTACTTACATTTTAGAAAGAAGATGGTTTAAGCAAAGGGATGTTTATAATCAAGAGCGCCAGTCATTGCTCAGACAATGGAAAAATATTTAACAGCCAGACTTGCCCAGTGCTCCAAGAACACCAGTACGAAGCCCTCCTTACTTTCTTTAAAACCACTACAGAGAGAATTCTTAACTGACCTGTTCTGCCTTGGTCTCCTGGAACATTTTTCTCTGCTTAAATCACACTCTGCTGCTTTAGAGTTTCAAGGTCTCTCCAGCTTCAGTCACTTTGATTCCACTCTGCTGACCATACTTTTCTCCTGCCTCCTTCTCCCACTAATTCATTCTTACTCCTCCTTACATTGAACTGGAGTTTGTGATCTTCCTACCTCAGCTTCCAGGAGTGTTCTGCCATACTCTGTTTCTTTGTAACCTTTAAGCTCGTGGTGTTGGCTTGCTATAGGGTGATCTTTGTCTTCTCTAAATTCTATGAAAGGAGGTATTGTGCTATCTTCAGTTATGTCTAATTGCTATTATGGTACCTAACACAGAACAGTGTTTGATACACATTTTTGAATAAGTGACTGGCATTGCACATGAGTTTATCCCTACAGTGGATAACAAATACTGACTGAACTAGAAAGCTCTGTCAATCTGCTAGTAGGTTTGAATACCATTTAACAGCAACTGTTTTGCAGAATGCATAAGGCAAAGCTTTTTATGGCTTTTCTGAGGTACCTTTTTCATTCCATAAAATTTATCCATTTGAAGGGTACAATTTAGGATGATTTTAAGGTTTATACAGCTGTGTAACCATTATTGCAATTCAATTTTAGAACATTTGAATCATTGCAAAGAAATCATCACTATTCACATAGTCTGGGCGAAGCACTTCAGTTGGCTACATTTTTAATATAAATGATACAGTTGTTGATCTTACCTCTAACAAAAAGATTAAAAATGCACCCATGGTAGATAAAGGAACAAATATCATGCTAGAAATTATTATAGTTAGGTGGAAGTATTCCCATATCAAGATGTCAAGCGTGACAGTCAAGACCTACAAAGCAAGTGCAAACATTTTGTGTCAGCTATGCTCAGCTTATTGATAAGTGAGAAAACATTTAAGTCGTGGCTATTCTTATCATTCATATCACACTTTTCCCACATGCATATGCACCTTCACGACCATCACAACTTCTCCTTTCAGAAAGTGAAAGAGAGGAGTTTTTGTTAACACAAATATTTACTATCTTTAGCTTCCCAACAGAAAATTCCTTTAAAAATTTCACATGTATTAGTTGTACAAATTAATGTGTTTATTGTGATTTCAACCTCTCTTATTAATCTCCCTCCATGTTGAGTATTGAACCCAGGGTTCCATGTATGCGGAGCCACAGCCCCGCCAGTGTGATATTTAACACATGCATGCAGCAGCAACAGACATTTCCCTCTTCCTATCATTTATGTTGGAACTTTCGAAATCTTTTCTAGATTTTCATAAAATTATGATAGGGCATTGTGAACTGTAGAGAGCCCACTGTGCTATGAACACCAGAAATTATTTTTTCAATCTGTGTTTTAGTACTTGTACTCAATCTTTTTTTAATATTTTCTCCCTCCCTTGCTCTCTTTCCTGATCTCTCATAATCACTATTCACTCAGATTAATTTTTTAGGCTCTCACATACAGGAGAGAACCTGTGATGTCTGTATCTTCCGGTCTTGCTTATCTCACTCAACATAATGTTCTATAGCTCCTTCAAGTCTGCCATAAATGACAGAATTTTTCTCTTCTTATGTCTGAATAATATTCTTTTGTGCCTATATATCACATTTTCTTTATTCACTTTGAAATATAGCAAAACTATGTTTATCTAGATCTATATTTGTCCCAATATGATATATTTTCTGGGTAAGGAACGTCAACCCAGGGAGAGAAAAGTCATAAGTAAAAAGGAACTGTAATGCTATACCTACAATTACTTAGGTTGGAAGAATAATTAGGTGAATGTGGACACTTAATGGAGCATCTCCAGCATCATGAAGCTTGGTTAGTAACATAATTGTCAACTTCCATATTGGCCAACAACCCTGACCTAACTATCAGTGCCAAGAAATTTTCTTGAGAGGTGAAACTACTAAAAACACAAGCAATAGACATGAATTCTTTGTTCACCTTTGATAGACTGATCTATCTATGCTATGAAACTCTTATGCAAGCGTGTCAGCTGAAAAGAAACCATGAGTACCAGGAAGATTGTTCTTAATGACATCTTTTCAGTATATCCAATATCCCCGATGATAGTAGACAATGGCAATAAGTCTACTGACAGAGCATGTAGATGAAAAGACCTTCGATGTACAAAATCCATAAGACTAGCCTCAGAGCAGTCTTCCAAGACAGGTAAAGCTGCAGTTCATTCTGCAGATTTTGTACCTGGGCTTCCCTATGTTGACGATGGTAAAAGAGATAGCAATAGAGGCCTTTTCCTGAATACAAAGAAATGCAACTCAGAGAAGTCAAATCATAGTATTGTCCAATTAGAAAGAACAACATTTGCCTGCTGGACAGAAGTGTCTAAGGTTAATTTTCCTATAGAAGTGATGTGTTTGAAAATGTATTTTCTTACAGATGGTGTTGGGTTGGGTTTCTCTCATAGTTTCAGTACTACCGTGCCAAAAGCTAGGAAATATCTTTTAGGTAGACGTAAGTTGAGGATAGCAGTTTAAAGGTAAACTGAAATGCAGAACCTAGGGAACTCTGGGTCTGCAATGTTTTAGTCATTGTTTCTCATAAAGTATTCCTAATCTTGGACAGGTTCTTTGCTTTCATATATATTTACTAATAAGTTCTCTGACACAGTTAAAGCATCTTTGAAATAAGAAACTAGCAGTTTAGGTTAAGACACATTTTTTTGGACTACAAAAAGGGTTTTTCTTTTGACTCTTAAAAAGCCAATTTTCATGCTAGTGTTATCCCGAAGCCCTACAAAAACAAACACAGCCTTGTTTGTTTTTGAGATAGGGTCTCCTCGTTTTCCATGCAGGCTGGCCTTGAACTCACTATGTAGCCTAGGATGGCCTTGAACTCCAGTCATCCTGTGGCCTGTCCCCTGAGTGCTGGGTCTACAGTTTTGTGACACTATGCCCAGTTCAACAATACATTTTCAATTTCATGTCTTCTATAAAGTTCTCCATGAACTATGTTCAAAAAGTTGTGTCTGAATTATTCATGAATTACATTTTCCTCTTTTTTTTTTGATAGTGTGATTTTAAAGTAGGGCTTTGAATATCCCTTTTAAAAATATTTGTGGCCAGCAATGTTTTAGATTTGTATTTTAGATTATTTCTATATATTTAATGAGATACTTTGGGATATGATACAAATCTAAACAGAAAATGCATTTATGTTTTATAAATACTTTGTCTAAATAATTTGAAATACTCACTTGTGAAGGCTGAATAAATTCTGTTGCACACTCTGCACTTTGACTGCAACTCATCACATAAGGTTAGGTGTAGAATTTTTATATTTGTAGTATCATGTCAGCTTGCGAACATTTTTGGATTTGGAGCACTTTGTGTTTTTTGCTACACCCTGTATTATCAATTTTTCTTATTCCTCAGAGTAGATGTGACCATATTTAACATTACATTGAAAGTTTAAAAATAGCTATTATATGTGTGTTTGTGTATGTATGTGTATATACTTACAATATAGAAGCAAAATGACCACAGACCACTATTTTTTCTCTTCTTTCGAAAAACAAATGATATTATATATGTCAAGAAGATAAGGGAAACCGCATAACCAAATGAAGTAGCAACCTGAAGAAAATTAAATAGTTTCATAGTCAAAAAGTGAAATATTATCTGGGAGAAGTAGTCTTAAATTTTATTGTACATAGACTTGCATGGACTGTTTGCAAATGAAATAATATTTATGAAATAAAATCGCAATGCTAAAGTTTATTATTAATTACTTTATAAAATTTGGTTTATGTAATGTGTTACTTACCATAGCAAATACAGCTCTACTTGAAATAGAAATGCCTCTCATTCTTGTTAGACAACCAATTAAATGCACCAAGAGGAGAATTAAATTGAAGAGGTTAATATCCACCACGGCCTGTCCAAACCAATAAGCAGAAGGGTAGAGGCCGGAAATCCATAGCTGAGACTTAGCCTTCTTCTGATGAGAAAACACGGTGTACATATAGATTCAATTAAAATGCAAATTCAAAAAAACACAATAGAATTTTTAAGATAAATATAATCTAATGTTCTAATATTATATATATTAATATTGTAAGGAACATTAACTCTATAAGTCCAGGTGCAATTTTTAAAATGTGTATTGTTTTATTTGGTAGATTTTATTCACAATACCACTTTACTCATGAATAATGAACAGAAGAATGGACATAATAATGATCAATGCATAAAGTTCCTTCACAATAAATGTTTTGTGACCTGAAGGACATGTAAATTTTTCTTTTGTCTATACATCTTCTCAGAGAGTTACTGGCTCAGGATGGTGAATGCAGGTTTATTTAAATCTAGTTTATCTGGATAATGAGCATAAGCACAAAATATATATACAACATAATACTGCAGTTTTAAAGTGCAGAGCTAATCCAAGGCTTAGGTTTGGTCTTCCAAGTTCAAGCTCATTGATTTCTTCCTTGTAATTAGGAAGCAATGTAGTAGAAAATTTATAATATTTTCCTTTGAGCTCTGAGGAATCATTTGACTATTTCTGTAACTTTGAAGTGAAAAGTGTTTTCGCACTTTTAAAAGTAAATTTTCTGACTTGTTAGTAGGAGAACAGATGTACTTTGCAGACTTAAAGTGAAATAAATCAGATGTATAAAATTAAATTTCACATGGTTTCTCTTATATGAGAAATGAATACTATAAATAAGGAGCCAAATAAAAGAAAGATAATAGAAATTAGAAAGATTCTTCTCAAAATTGGAAGAGGGAGCAAGAGATAGAAGAACTAGAAAGGAAGGGGAAAAAAGAGAATGTAAAAGGGTATTGAAATGTGTTGTGTATACGTATCAACTTCACATAAGGAATGTAAACATTATGTACTACAAACATGTACTGATAAAAACTTAACATTTAAATAAAAGACATATATGTAATGCTTAACTGTGCTATTTAAATTAAAAATATAGTTAAGTGTTTTATACAGAGGACAACGTTTTTAACACATAGCATTAAAAATACAATTACTGAAATTCCCAAAGTTTCCTGCCCCCCCCCCCCATTTTCTTACTTTATAATCACTGACGCTGCTCATGGCAATGTAAGGAGAAATGCTGCATACAACAAAGAATAAGAAAGAAGAACCATCTAGCAGTCCAGTCCAGATCATCACATCCTACAAACATAAAATGTATTATAAACTAGTGAATATTTTAAATGAAATACTAAATATTGCAAGGAATGTGCTTTTGGAATATCAGAAACTCCAAGAATACATATAGCTCAATATCCATTACAGAAAATGATTTCTTATTTGACATAAGGCTTCAACTCAAAGAACAAGGAAATGTCAAAAATAATTCAGATCTGAAAGCATAGGTTTTTTTGGTTTGGTTTGGTTTGCTTTGGTTTGGTTTGGTTTGGTTTGGTTTGGTTTGGTTTGCTTTGGTTTGGTTTGGTTTGGTTTGGTTTGGTTTGGTTTGGTTTGGTTTGGTTTGGTTTGCTTTGGTTTGGTTTGCTTTGGTTTGGTTTGGTTTGGTTTGGTTTAGTTCGAGGCAAGGTTTCACTATGTAGCTCCAGTGGGCCACGAACTCACTACATAGCCTAAGCCGGCCTTGAATTTGCAGTGGTCTTCCTGCTTCAGTCTCCCCAGTGCTGGAATCACACATATGTTCTACCATTCCCAATTGAAAGCATAGCTTTGAAGATTCCATTTATATGTCCAAAGAAGTCAAATCTCTTGAAGCTGAAAGTGGGTTTGTGGTTACCAGAAGGAGAGGGCATTGGAAAACAGGGTTGTTCAATAAGTATAGTTTTACTTCTGCAAGATGAACACGTTTTGGAGGTCTACCTCAGGACAACATAGATATGCTTAATACTAATGAATTCCATGCTTAAAAATGGTTATGATGGTGAACTTTGCTGTTTTAACCAAAATACAAAATAATAATTCAGAAATTAGGTCTTTTGATTAAAAGATAATTCAGGCCCACACACATGTCTTCCTTTGCAAGATAGAGATGGATGTGTGGATGGTTAGATGTACTCTGCAGCACAGAGCTAAAAAGGAAACCTGTTTCCCCTGAGCCCAATTTCATGGAAATAAAATTTAAATCACTGTCTAATCAGTGTCTGTCTCAGACTGGATTCAAGCCCAGTGTACGGAACTAGCTCAGGTATATAATTACAGGAAAACAATACAAAGCTGTCTTGAAATAACTGTAAAAGCTCATATTTTATTTAATAGTTTTGGGATCTATCTAACTTTTCCTCAGGGTGGTAAAATAAATTACTGTCACCATAAGAATGAAGGTGCATGTCACTGGGATGGTTAGTGCCTAAAAGATCAGTCCTGGAGCCTTGGTCCATTTTGATTTTGAGTAAATGTACAATGACATGGGGTAAGTAAATCCAGTAAGAAACAAAAACTGTCTTTCTGCTACCTGCTGGTTCTAATTGCTGGAGAGTTCCCTTCAGACACAACCATTTGAACCATCTTGTGCTCTCTCTGATCACATGGTCAGTCACACTTCAACTCAGAGGAGTGCATTTCCATCAGTGACCTTTCAAATATTTGTCACCATTTTCTCCAATACATGCAGAAATCTGCATTTGTACATATGCCCAACAAAGCCGAAACTGAATTTGACACATGTGTCACAGAAAGGGATTTCCTTTTTACTCCATTTCTAATCTTCCTTTTTGTTCTTCTAAGTTCTGGTGTGCAACTTTTACCGTCAATTTTGAGATATCTCTCTTGGTATCAATAAGAAAATGAGATCATCTAATAATTTTAAAATCAGTATAATGAAATGGGTCCATGGGTGAGGATCACGCAACAATAATGATGAACGTGGAAGGCACTATCATATATCTGAGCTGGAGAGACAGAGGAAGGTGACGTTATGACTGGATCCCAATGTGTAGGTTTCCTTTGCTCTCCTGTCTTCCATAACTGTTTTCTATTGTCTAACTGTGAAAAGTCAGACTGTAGCCAGAATCCCCCAAAATGCAACCTGTATCACATACCCTCCCATACAGTATTGCTATAGGTAGGTAAAGGGATGAATTGGATAGCAAACAGCAAATTTCAGTCTCTTATCCATTAAGGCAGGAGTGCATGCATGCACACACACACGTGCACACACACACACACACACACACACTTTCACAATCAGGTATGTATCTGCAACTTCTCAAAATATACCTTAGGAGAATAGGACACAACATTGAATAGTACTAGCCCACAGGGATTCTCTTCTTATAACATGGCAAGGAAAAATTTTATCACCTATTTAAAATGTCAAGACACAATAATAATTTTAGGATTAACGATCTACTACAAATGTCCAGAAGGGCAAATGTAAGTTAGTTGTGAAATTCATAATTGTTCAGAATCA